>JANHZU010001092.1:103164-119488 GCA_032468055.1 Acrochordus granulatus
ACACAAGATCCCAATTGTGGTAATAAGTCGAGGACTACCTGCAACTTGCATACCATGATCAAAGTACTTCAAAAAGACAGATGCTTAGAAATTATACAGCTATGGAGAGCTAGAATTACGGCAGCCAAAATATTGCAAATAAATTGACCAAGAGCTGACCCTAAGAAGACAACACACACTTGGATTTTCTCAAAAGAACAAGAAACCAAACACCCAAAAAGAGAAATTTGTGATTTTATTTCTTAGTAATAATGATTTTATTTCTAAGTGGGGACAAAACCACCCTACCTTCTCCGCCTGAGCCTCAAGCGATTTGAGGTTGTTGGTGACATTCTTCAACTCTTCTTCCAACTCTGCACATTTACTGTGTTGTATTGGCAAGGTAGAAAAGAAAAGGATAGGAAAAAGAGGGAAAGGGAGGGAAGTATGGACAGGAGAGAGAAAGAAAGAGAAGAAAGTGAATCTGTGGCCTGGGGGAGTGGCTGAAACATTGAGGGATCCTCCTTGGGACTTTGGCACCTGGTTGTAATTACACACCGCTTATAAATACTTTTTGGAATTTTGAGAAATAAAATAGCCCAGGGATATTTTCATCAATGACTTATATTAGAGATGGGGGGTCTTTTTGCCCACCATCTTCTTTAGGCCACCAGCTGCAATATTGGAAAGTCAATACATGTTCAGATCATTTTCCAGAGTTTCTGATACCAGAAAGAAGCTAAACCTTGCAGGTGAAGACAAAATCCAACTTCACCCCCAACCTGTCTCTCTGACACTTTTCAGCCCAATCATTTCAGGACCAAGAGAAAACTTTTAATGTTTATTTGCAGGACTTTCAAACTTACAACATAATGTTCTCTTTTGCAGAACCAGTTAGATGTTGGCCATGCTTTCTTTCTAAATTTACCCTTCCGGGATGCCATGGCATGCAAAAGGATCAAATTGAAGCAAATAATGCCAATTTTTATTGGAAATATGCATGCTTAAGGGCAGAATTCAACAGGCATTTTCAAGACAACCCTGTACAAATTTCCTCAAGAGTAAGGCTTGCTCAAATCAGTGTGGACAACCACTTTAATTTAAAAGGTGGCCCTGTTTTTTTAAGCAATCACAAGGCTCAGCATCCAGCTTTTTACTGGATGCACTAAAGAAAAACCCAAACATATTAAGAAAGCATGGAAAAAGGCAGCCATGAAACTCTGCAATGGCCTTAGTTACCAAATTTACAAGCTGGATCTCACCTCTTAGCCACTTACAAACATTGATTATTTTGTCGGAGAAATGTCTATCAATGCATCCTTAAGATACAGATCTTGGTTCCCTTGTGAGTTTAGTTGTATATTATGCAAGCCTCCTCTTAGCTCGCTGCAGCCAAAGAAGGTTTGCTTAACAACCAGATCATTTGCTTAACAACTATGATGTTTACTTAACAACCCTCACAAAAAAGGCCAGAAAATTACACGGTGTGGGTGCCTCAACTTATGACCATAGTTCTGGGCTCAATTATGGCCGTAAGTCAAGGACTACCTATGATACAGATAGAAATCTGTTTTTTTTTCCATTCATCCTTAGTTCTTTTCCTTCTTTTGTTGTGCTTTTAATTCTAAGCTAGACCTCCCTGCTTGGAACAGTGGAAAATCATGCTATCGGTTTCCAGCAGCTGTGGCTATAATAGTGAGGATTCCAGAATGCCAAATTTAGGGCAGCCAAAGGCCCAAGGATTAACTAAATGGGGGCAGCAGCACCAGAAGGCCAAGGCACACAACCTACAAGCTACAGTGATGGTCCCCAAGGTGGGACATGCCCAGTCATGCCAGTGCTGGCTTCAGTATGGAATCTGCTAGGAGCTACCTGGCCCAAAACAGCCGCAGCAACTGTTTGCTTAAAAGAAAGCAAAAACAAAAAGAAAAAAAAGAAATGGATTGAATTGGAGATAGCAAGATTAGAGCAAACAGAGCATGTAAAGCATCTAAGGCAGCAAGAAGAGAAGAGATGTGTATGAAGGAGCAGGGGAAAATGAGACTTAAGAGCTTCAGTGCTCAAGGAAGGGGACAAGAGATTAATACCTTTTCTTCAGCCTGAGAAAGGAACTTCAAGTTTTGATCCATCAACCGGTTCTGCTCATTCAGTTCCCGTAAACGGCTGGTTTGGGACGGCCAGGTGGAGAGGCACGGGTCGAAGGGGAGAGGGGTCAAAAGGAACAGTGGCAACAACAGAAAAAAGACAAAGCGCAGCCGTAAAAGGGACGGACGGGGAGAGGAAAGAAAAAGGAAGAAACAAAAGAAAAATAAAGGTCACAACACATGCTTGGCAGGTAAGGGCATCTTTTCACTCAGGGGATCCGAGTGGGCCACTTTGCAGGGTGCATGCTATGGGGTGGGGTGGAGAAGGGACGCATTATACGAGGCCAAGAAGCACAAGACAAAAAAGCTAGTCATAATTCCAGGTTTGCTTGTGTGGAAGGCTGCTCAATACAGCCAGCACTAGCACATCCATCATCCCCACCTACTGAGATATGCAACTGGTTTGGGGAAAACGAGACTGCTCTATCAAAGCAGGAAGTGATGCAGTGGGAGGAATTTTCACAGCTAGTGGCCAGGTGCTCGGGGGAATGAGAGGACCACCAAGTTGGAAAAAATCCCCTGGGAAAGACCAAAGCATAGGGGTTGTAGTCTTTAAACAGGAAAGTCTCAATGCGTCCTCCACCAGTCAGCCCCATCTCTCTCTCCAGCTTCAGGCCTCGTCTAACCAGGAAAGAGGGAGCCAAGCTACTGTTGTTAGCACACACATGCAGGGCACACGGGCGGGAGGGTGTCATGCTAAAGAACAAGGGAAGCTGGAAAGGGAGAAAACACTCACGATTCGGCCAGTTCGGCTCTTTCCTCGGTACGCTCCAGGTCTCCTTCAATGATCACCAGTTTACGAGCAACCTGAAGAGCAGAAGAGGGTTTCAAAGAGGCTTGAGGATTAGAATGGAGTGACACAAAAGAGAAGGTGGAACCAGTTTGGTCTAGTGAGGAAGATGCTGGCCTAGAAACCAGGAGGCTGTGAGTTCTAGTTCTGCCTTAGCATGAAAGCTAGCTGAGTGACTTTGACCAACCAGCAGGAGACGGTGAGTTCTAGTCCCACCTTCGGCATGAATGCCAGCTGGGAGACTCTGAGGCAGTTTCTCCCTCTCAGCTCAGCCCACCTCACAGGGTTGTTGTTGTGGGGAAAATAGGAGGGAGGAGGAGAATTAGGTATGTTTGCCACCTTGAATTAGTTATAAAAAGGCAGAATAAAAATGTAATACATTAAAAATTTGGGAGCCACATGAAGAACTTTGGGGGAGTTGAGAACAGCCCAGCTAATCCAGATAGGGGAAACAAAATACCCCCTGAGGATCCATCACTCAAACACAACAGGCAGCTCACCAAAGTTTAACACCCCAGACCACCCCCTCCCTGGGTGAAAATCAAGGTACTCCCCTCTGGGAGATCAGTATATATTTAGAATTTCCAATGAAGTGGTCATGTCTTTCTCAACCCGGCCTGGAGATACAGAAGTTGCTCCAAGTCACTCTCTAACACCCCAAACCAGAGGGGCTCTCTCTCTCTGAGCTGTATCTCATCCCTTCAAACTAAAGACTCTAGTCCTCATGATGCTAGAAAGACCACATGGAAGAGGAACACTTTTTCCTTATCCTTTTTCTTATATTGAGAAACTGCAGCTTTACAGGATTAGAGCAACCCTTTCTCGAACCTGGGATCAAAGCTGAATATTTCAATGTACAAAGGAAGTACTCCTCGCTCCTCTTCCAAAAATTCCAGATTATCCAGGAAAGCTGCAAAGGGATCAGATGTGGTTAAAAGGGAGGGCCACCCACCTCCTCGTACTTCCGATCGGCTTCTTCAGCAATATGCTTGGCCTCTTTCAGTTGGATTTCCTGCAGCTCCATCTTCTCTTCATCTTTCAGGGCTCTGTTTTCAATGACTTTCATGCCCCTGTCAGGAAGAAAGAGACAGGAACAATCACATGACCCACTTTATGACCATGATGAGCAGGCAATCATAAGTCAAGGACTATCTGGGCCAAGCTGCTCAGAAGCCCACCTCTTGAAAACCAACCTCCACCCACCTTTCACTCTCATCTGCAGCCTTTTCTGCTTCCTCCAATTTTTGCAAGGCTGTGGCAAGACGTTCCTGAGCCCGGTCCAATTCCTCCTCAACTAGCTGAATGCGGCGGTTCAAAGATGCAACCTCAGCTTCAGCCTGGGGGGGAGAGATAATAAGATAATAAGCACCAAACAGAGCAAACTTTTTCTTTCAGAGGCGATGGGTTCTAATTTTTGACACTGCCAGTTTCTGCACCTTCCTGAAAATTCTCCTAGGTAGAAGGTGGGGATGCCTGAAACACTTTTCAAAGCCACCCCAAACTCCACTTCCTTGTTAGAATCCAACACCCAAACCAATCCAAGACTGCCCCCAACCCCCAGGTGAGACCAAGACTCTACAGGGTAGTCAAGCTTGGGCCAAGAGATCCACAGAGGACCTCAAGAGAAATCCTAGCCCCCACATTCACAGCCCAAAGGGAAAACGCAGATTTTAAGGGACCAAACTGTTGAACTGAGAAGAGGCTACCATTGCTGTTCTATTCCCAAGATAACGCACTCTCTAAACAGAAGGGGAGGACAGGCCAGCCCGCTACCTTTCTGAGCAGAAGCCAAGCTCCAGTTTAGGGACTTCTGCTGAGCAAGGAAGTGGATCTAGAACGACAAGGCAGGAAAAGCTAACCAAAGGGGTAGGGGATGTTCAGTGTCTCCACCAGAGCTCCTAAGAAATCAAGCCCACCATGCTTTGCCCAAAAAAAAGCAGCTTGCAGACTTTTCTGCCATGAATTTGCCTAATCCACAACAGGCAGACTCCAAGATTGACAATGTTTTCTCTTCTTAAGCTCCAGTTTTAGCCATAGCCTGTTAGGGAAGGCAAAAAAACAGGACATTCATTCATTCTCTCTCTCTCTCTCTCTCACACACACACACACACAGCACTAGGTAGGTCCTAACCCAGGACTGATCAACCCAGCTATGGGTTTGTACAAACCACCTCCAAACTATCCCAGATTCTTGGCAGCAGAGGGGCCAAGCTAGCTTATGCCAGTTAAATCCTCCCAGGATTTTCACTGGGATTTTCAAGACCTGGGGCAGGTCTTCACTGCCCCAGTTCACTGCCCCATCTCAGATCTGCAATACACGAATGGCCTGGTTTCTCCTAAGCATTTTCCCCAGCTCTTCCAGAACAACGGGCGCCGTCCACACCACCATTTGCTGACAGACTTAATCCTAGGCAACCTTCATATTGTCTTAGCCCACACAGTTTCCTGGCCAAGCATCCCAGGCTGAGGTTAAAGAAGATTCAGCCACTGATCTAAAGCCCACCTCCCTCTGGGGCAGATTTGAAGGAAGCTCCATCCTGTCTGGCTGGCTAGCAGAGAGGAGAGGGAAGCCTCCAGGATGCTCTAAGTCAGCTTCTTTGGGAGCTGAACCCAAAGACCCCTTCGCTTTTAGGAGACACGTTTGGCATCTTTCTCAACCTCAACCACTTTAAGATAGGTGGACTTCAATTCCCAGGATTCCCCAACCAGCATGAATTCTGGGAGTTGAAGTCCATATAAATAGTCCTCAACTTATAACTCCATTTATTGAGCAATCATTCAAAATTACAACAGCACTGAAAAAAAAATTGCGACCAGGCCTCGCACTTAACAACTGTCATAGCATCCCTGCGGTCACTTGATCAAAATTCAGGTGTTTGGCAATCAGCATGCTGGCTGGGGAAGGCTGGGAGTTGAAGTTCTCCTATCTTAAAGTGGCCGAGGTTGAGAAATTCTGGGCTAGGGCAAAGGAGTGCAGACCCGTGACTACAAGGTCACACACTTGGCAGGGAGGCTTTTTCATGGAGGATTTTGCTGGACTTTTCAGAAAGATGTCAAGGTAAGGGGGAATCTGCTGGACTTCAATCACAATGGGAATGTCACCCTTTGGGAGAGAGGGAGTGTGTCTAACAGACAGCTCTTCTCTTGGCTTTCAGAGATTGGCCCCTCTTACGGGAATCCAGCAGAAAACTTGGGAAACTTCACACACACAATCACCCCCGAATTGCAACATTGCTTCCTGCACCAGGCCTGGAAGCCCCACACTGCTGTCCCCCAGGACCTGCCTGGAAGCAGACAAAGGAGCCCAGCCATCACAACTGGAGGGGGTAGAGGAATGTGAGAGCCAGCCGGGAAGGCGTGGGAACAAGGCCAGTGCTGCCCCGAAGCCAGGCCCGCGGGGAGGGCTTCCAGAAGGAAAAGGCGTCCTCGCCCTAAGCCAACCAGCAGCACTGAGTCCAGCAAAGCAAGCGTCTTTTTGCAAAACCAATGCAACACAAACAAGCTAGCCAACATTCCCCATGTGTGAAAAGGGATCTGAAATCTATTTTAATTTGCAGGAGTATTTGCTTCCCTCCCTGGAAACTCGACCCCCTCTTTTCCCTAAGTCTGCTCACTTAGGGACCCCCACCAGGCATTTCTGCAAACCAGAGGAAAGCAAAGGAAGTTCTCCAAACTGGATATGGTCGAACATAGCTGGTTGATCCCTTAAGCCACTGCCCAACTTCTACAGGTAAAAGGAAAGAAAACAGCTCTCACTTATTTGGCAATTTTTGCTACAGTTCTCACTGAGCAAAGATCAAAAACTGGGAGATGTTTTAACTGTCTTGAGTGAAGGATTTATTGGGGTGGGGTGTTGCAGACAATTTGAGCAAATACTGCAAAGGGGGATGAAGATAAGCATGGACTTGATTGGACTCCAAGGAAGCTATGTGAGAGCTGGATTTTATTCCCTAAAAATCCCCCACTCCCTACAGTCTTGTACAGGTAGTCCTCATGACCATAATTGGAACCTGGCACCCTAAAGCAACCCACAGGCACTCCTAACATCCCTTAACTGACTAATTAGAAATGTTTCAGAAATTTAATTTGCCATCCGCTAGAGGATTTCCTATTTTGGAAGATTAAATGGGGCAGACTGATTTTGCTTTAAGGTGAATTAGAGAAAAGATGCTAACTAAAATTAGTTGTTGATGAATGAATGAATGAATGAAATGAATATGAGAGCTTTCCTAAGCTCTGCTGGACATTCAATGCTATGTTCACAAAAGATTTCAGCTCCTTTCAGCAGCCAGCCAGGGACAACCATCTTCCTAGACTAATCTGTCAGGAAGTGACAGGGGATGTTGGCTTATGAGCTATTATGAACACGGTTGAGATAGCAGCCGATGTCCAGAAAACCAACAGCTTGACATTTCTGGGTTGACAAGGAACTTTGCACGGAGGACTGCAGATGTCCAAACAAGCTGGGCCTCACCAGGTCACCAAGACGCTTCTGTGCCAGGCTGTTTGTTAGTGGGCGACACGCAGCTGTGCCATCGTCATACACCATGCAGTGGCCTTTTCTGGGTCCAAGGTTGGCTTTGCTTTCCTCCGTATCCCGTGCCTTCTGCAACCTTCCATCCAAGGGCTCTGTGTTTGGTTTCATCATATTATCCTGGTGCAAAGCTTACTACAAGGCAGTGTTTCTCAAGCTTAGCTGTTTTAAGATGTCTGGACTTCAACCCAGCTAGTAAAAAGGTTGGGATCAGGGGAGGGGCTCGCTCACACTCCTAAAGCCCATCTGACTGGCTCAGCGGCTAAGTCCTGATCAATGACCAGCAAGAGCCAGTAACCTTCCAAAGGGGGTTATCTCCACATCCCTTGGCTAGATTTGCAGCACCAATGCTACCGCAAGTCACCACAGGCCCAGGAGTAGCAAAAGGCAGATGGATGCCTTTTCCAGACTCCTGTACTGGAGTATGTGCATCAAGGCATTGTGTGCAATCGAAGGCTGCCCCAGGCAAGGCGAGCCAGATGCCTTTCAAAGGCTCAGTCACATCTGAGCCCCAGACATCTCGCTCAGTGCTACGTGGGTGATCTGCAAGCCAAGGGACACATGCTCCAGAGCTGCCTCCTTCCTTTTGGATCAAGGCTGGCCTGCTGCAAGGAGGCCAGACACACCTCCCCAACCTTGACAGATTCCAGCTGCCAGTATGGGAACCAGGTCACTTCAAGCACCCTGCCCAAACCCCCCGACCAAGAATCTGATAAAGAATCTCTAAAAAGGGAGGTGTGACATCTGAACAGACCCTCTTGACTGACTCCAGCATATGTACTCTGCTGGCGGGTAAGGCGATGGTGGATGGAACAAGACATATCTAGGCACCCAACCCATCAACAGAGACCCCCTTATATATATATAACTGGCATATAGAGACCCTCTTTGCAGAGAGGCAGTCTACCACTGAATAGCAACCGTCACGCAAGGCCTGGGGCTCATAGATGGCCCAGAGATCTCCTAACAGTCCTTCTGAGATGCAGAAGACCTAGTGAGATGGACCTCAAACCTGGTGTTTAATGCTCAGGCCTGATCTGTCCAAGGTGTTCAATGCACAGGGCAGCCCCCAACTGTATTATTCAGGGGAAACCAACCATACCAACTCAGCCTCCTCTCCAGCAAACTAGAAAGATAGCAGACTTGCCTTTTTCCAACATACCAGAGGTCCACCACCCCCATCCACTCCCTTAAGCAGACTTAAGCACCTCCTAGTGACCAGGCTGTTTACAGCTGGGTTGCTCCCACCAAGTCTGAAAGGAAGACTTGGGGGGAAGAGGTTGGGGGAAGGAGTGTGACAGATTGCTTCCAACACCAGACTCCATGTCTCCCTTGTTCAGAGGAAGGCAAGGCTGCTATAAATCTTCCCCGTTTGCCAAAGGCTGGCAGACAACACCCCTTCTCAAAAGGCAACCAGAAACTGCTTCCCCTCTTTACAAGAAATGGAGCAGGGGGGGCATTTGGGAGAAAGAAGAACGGTCTATCTGTTGGCTTAAAAAGCTTTTGCACAGAAGCGCCAAGCTCTTTGGAGGAGCCTTGGTCTTCCTAAAAGGCCCCCAAAAGGCCCAAACAGAGAACAGAAGTGCCTCTGTGCCAGCATCTAGCAAGACAAAAGGAGAAGTCAAAGAGCTTTCAGGGGGAGGGAGGAAGAGAGAAGAGGCAGGCAGGGTTATTCATCCTTACGTGTTAATCCTGACTAAGCCTGCTTGGCTCTCACTGAATTTCTTATCTCTAGAATAGCTAACACCCTAAAGGGAGGGCGGATGAGAGAGCCCTTTCTGGCTTTATTGTTCCTCACCTTCCAAAAGGTTGGATGGTAGAGATATCCTTTCATAGGTGGGAGAGCAGGGGTTACTTCCCAACTATTAATAGTACTACTCCCACAACTTATTCAGGTAGGAGAGCTGCAGTTACAAGAGGAGAAAAGAGGAGAATGGGCAGGAAGCTGTTGCTCCATAACTGATAGGTAATCTCCCCCACTCAAAGAGAAAGCAGAAAAGTGGTCCAGCCTGAAGCCTGCTTTGCTTCACTCCAGGGATAGCAAAGTCAACATCTTGCAATAAGCCATTTTATGCAAAAAGCCATCATCAATTGTGGTTTGGGAAGGGAAGGAGGGGAGGGAGAGGAGGAGGAAGAGAGATCCTAACCTAGGTCCCACTCCAAAGAAAGCTCGCCAGATAAGGGACATAAGGCAAAATCTTCTTGATACCTTGTAACCCCAACAAAAGGAAGCAGCTGCTGCAGAGAGAAGCAAACACCCAAAGCACTAGGCTTGCTGGCTGGGGAATTCTGGGAGTTGAAGTCCATGTATCTTAAAGTTGGCAAGATTGAGAAGCTCTGCTTTAGGTCATGGAGAGAAAGGAAGAATACCTGGAATTCCTATAGAGAGCTATTTTACAGCCAGAACAGCAGTGAAAAAGAAACTTTTGACTAACAATTCTCTCAACCATTATTTTTTGGCAGGCTGTGTATAAACTGGTTTCAGGAACATTTAACTGTAGAAAGTGAACCTTCCTCTCTGGTTTAAAATAAAATGGACTCCGCAAGTGCTGGAAAAAGAGCTTTCTGGAAAGAGGAAAAGAAAGTTTTGAGGGTTTCCAGAAACTTCTTCCAGTCTCAGAAACTGACTGCTCAACATTTGAAGATAAAATACATTTATTTCACAAGATCTGCTAGACAGAAGTTGTTATTCCTTCAGTTCCTATTAATCCAGCATAGATAGAATGTGTAAACTTTTGTTGAATACACATACCACATTGAACACTGAATGTGGTTTGTTTAGCTGTCATTTCACATGCAGTGTGAACTTAACACTGGGGTCTGCAAGCCACGGTTTCCTGTGAAGTTAAACCTGATTTGATTTAATATGCAATGGCTTGGAATCCAACTAACATGGTTATATATTATCTTATACGGTATATTGATGTTGCAAGTATACTGAGAGCTGCTGTGCTAGAGTCGAATTCCTTGCACATCTAACCATTCTTGGGCAATAAAGTCTCTAAGTATCCAGCATCCACCAAAAACAGGCTAATTCATTTCAAGGGAAGGTTCTACTGTACATGAGGCAACTGTAGCAGGATGATATCTGTACTTCCCAAATCCTGCCCTTTTTCCAAATTCCAAGAAGAATCTCAAAAAAAACCTCTCTCAGGTTTTGTGCTGGGTCAGATTAATCACCTCCAAGGCATTTAATAAAATGCATTTTTTGCTTCTCAGCAAAGAGGAAGTCCCTTTTTCCCATGTCACTTTTTACACCACCCATATTAGCAATGCATGATGCCAAGTATTTATATTGTTTGCCTTTCTTATAAGTGCAGATAAGAAATGTGCAAGAGGCAAACTTGAGATTGCTGGCATAACAAGATGGTGATAAAAAAATCCTTGACAATGCACTCAAAGTGTGTAAAAACAAGAGCTGGAAGATATTCCAAATCCACACCGAAGTCAGCTTGAATTTCTTCCATGGAGGCAAGAAAGCACTCGTTGGAATGCAATTACAGGTACTCCTCAACTTAAGCACTCAAATTTTGATGTGAACATGGGGGATGCTGATTGTAATGTGAGGACTGATTGTTAAGTCACTTTCTTCAGTGCTGTTGTAACTTCAAACAGTTGCTAAACAAACGGTTGTAAATCAAGGACTTCCTGTAGATATCAATCACATCTACAGACCTCTCCTGTCCTAGCAAAAGCTCTAACCACTATTTTAGTGAACCAAAAGTAAAAAAACAGATTTCTGGGTCCACAAGAGGCTGCTATAGTTTCTGTTCTCCAAATGCACTGAAAAAAAAGACAGCCCAAGCAACAGAAGCTGGCCCCCTCCCAATACAAGACAAGAGTTTGGGCCAAATTTGCCAGATTCCAACAAAAAAAAAAGGGAAAACCTTCCATAGTAAAAAAAAAAAGAAATGAGATCCACCCGAAGGCTTGATCTATTGCCAGGGCACTCTAAGAGAAAGACTGTTTGATTTCAGCTTGGCAGTTAGTATAGAAAGTGTCCTTCTTTTCTTCCTTGCCCAGGAATGCCTCTTTTCAATTGCACCCAGCCAGTCACTGCTAGAAGGATGAGGGATGGCAACACACACACACACACACACACAGAGCCAGCTTGTCTCCACCACAGCTAGATCTTGGTTGGACAAAAGCAGGAGGGAAAGAATAGAGAGAGTCAACTGGCCCCCCCCAAACCAAACAGGAAATGGACAGCATCTCCGCCCATCCATGGGCACAGCCTGAACTGCAGCCCCACTTCCTAAATAGGGAGAAGAGCTCCTGCCCTGACCCATTTCCCACTCAGAGTTGGCTTTCCGGCAACGCCTCTTTGAATTTATTCTTTAAAAAAAAGACATAGTTCAGTGCAGAGCAATCGCATCATTACACATCCCTTCCCAGCCACGCTCTCAGGTCTGCACACCCACGGGGCCACCTCTTTTGCACAAACCAGCTTTCTCATTGCCACCCCTCAGTTCCTTGCTACTCCCCTCAGCAAAATATTTTTGTCACCCAGCTTTCGATTTCCCTGCACAAAGGCTAAAAAGTTCCAATTTCTCTTCCTTAATCTGGTTCCAGTTTTATTGCCTTGTGGAGTGCCAAGGTTGAGATGGATTAATGGCACACCTTCCTCTTTTAATCTCTTGATCTTGCCCTTCCCCAGACAAGCCTCACTTCCTATCTGGTCCTTTTAACAGGACAGATAACACAAATTCCTGCAATTTTCTCCACCTGAATCCTGATCCTTTCTTGGAAGATCTCTTACTCCCTCACAGAATCTAAGCTCTGCTGCTATCTAGCCTCCCAATCCTGAAAAACCAAGCTATTTTATACACAGCCTTACTTTCAAGTTTGAAAGAAGGGATACACTAGATCACTGAAGTTTCCTAGGGAAGGGAGGACTGGAATATTTCTGGAAAAGATATTTTATTAAATTCAGATGAAATATACTTCCCAGCCCTCAGGACTCGGGTGGGGCAGTTGATAGAGAAAGCTGCTCTACATGAAAGGAACTAGATTTTAGACAAGCCAGAGCCACCTCTTCTGTCTTTATTTATTAAATGTATTAATACATTTATTATGAGGGATCTCTGCATGCACAACTTCACAAGAAGGTACAGTGGGTTAGTCTTTCCAGCCCAGACCTTTCCCTCTTTTAGGAAAGCAACTGATTGTACAACTTGCCTGGGAGTGGTAAGTTATTCCAGATTTAGCAATTTGAGTCATGAACCTAAAGAGGTGGAAGGGCAGATAGATCAAACCTCCAGGTTCAGAGACAGTATACCAGATGCCAGCAAGAAGGGCAAGACCATTGAAGAAGGCACTTATCTGGGCTTCTGCTGAAAATACAATGCTGGGTAAATTGAGAGAGACGAGACTCCTGCTAATAGGAAAGATGGATAGAAGAGAATCTCAAGGGGCAAGAAGAATCTATCGACCCGATGGTGCAAAAGAGGAGAAAGAGCTGGATACTTTGCTGGTCCAGGAGAAATTCTGGAGAAAAGGAATGCAATTGACCAGCTGCCATTCCTGGAGGGATCCAGCTGGTCTGGCAAATCTTTCCACCTGTGCTGACTGCATCCTGCAAGGGCAGTGATCACAGGAGCTCCCGTGCTCAGAGGCAACACTGCTGTGAGATGGAGCATGTCATTAGCAGAGACTGGGAGCCTTGAAGGGAAGACCCGAAAAGCCTCCCTGTCTGGTCCCTGCCAGAAGTCAAGCAGAATGGAGAGAAAACTCCTCCAGATGATGAGTTTCCAAACTGGTGTTTCACAACTTTCAGCCAGCTGGGGAATGCTGGGAACTGAAGTGTACACCTCTGAAAGAGGCCAAGGTTAAGAAATACTATTCTAACGGTCAGCCATGGGGGATTCTGGGTAGCACCCCCTGGTTCTCCTTATACCAGCTGGACCAGCAGCAAATCATGCTGGGAAGCAACATATCAATTTGAGACATCTCCTACAGCATCAGCAAGAGAACAGTCACCAGTAGGGGACCCTGGGTAGCAGCCCCCACCCACCCTTCCAAAGTCAGTCACATTGGCTAGCCCCAAAGCATACTGGGAAGCAGCCCCTCCTTCTAAGGCCACCCCATCAGCTTGGCCAGCCACAAAGAGATCTGGAAAGCTGCCCATCGCTTTGAGAATAGCCACCGGCAGGAGACTCTGGGTAACAACAAACCCACCTTTCTAGCACCCCGGATTTAGCTTGGCAGCCGCAAGGGATTCTGGGAGATGTCCCCCCCAGCGTTGAGGAAACACCTGAAACTAGCGATGCTGGGAAGGGGGTCCCCAAGTGATGCTGGGGTGCAGCATAGGGCCTTACCCCGCCCGGACGAAGCGCTCCCCGGGCCCAGCGCGGGGGCTTATGGGTGCTTTCTCCCCTCCCCCGCCTCAGAAGCGCGCGGGCCGCCCACCTGTTCGCGAGCGCGGCGCTCGGCTTCGGCCTCTCGCTGCAGCCGCTCGGCCCGCTCGTCGGCCTCGTCGGCGTGCTGTTGCAGCACCTGGATCTTGCGCTTCACCGCCTCGATGGTGGTCGCGCCCGCCATGGCCGCCCGCAGAGCCTCCGCCGGGACCGATGCTGCGGCTGCTCCTCGCGCCCCGCCCTGAAATACCGGAACGCGCCCCGCCCGGGACCGCCCCGTGACGTCGCGCGCGCGGAGGCCCGGATGCGGCCCCGCCCACCGCCCGCCAGGGGTTGCCGTGGAGACGAGCGCGACCCCCTCCATCCCCCGCCTGTAGCCCGGGCATGCCGGGAGCTGTAGTCTGACGCCTCTGAGGGACCTGGAGGAGAGGCAACTGGGGGTGGCCACTCTTGGGTGCCAGGGAAGCCAGCCAGGGAACAGCCTTCCCTGCACTCCTACTGTCCCCAGATGCTGCAGCACAGCTGTGGCTGCCCCCCACCAGTTGGGCCTGAGTTAAGGAAGCACAATGGCTGGCGCCCCCGCCTCTTGTGCCTGGGCATCCTGGAATTCAGTTGAGTTCTGCCTGCAATGCCAGCCTGATCTGGAACATCTGGAGCAGCAGACCATCGGCATTGACAACATCCCCACCAGTTACCTGCAAAAGGCAGCTTTGCTTGGAACCGCTGACATCCTGCAGTGAGATTCGTAATGTTATGAAGCACCTGCCAGGTCCTTGGGAAGAACTCGATCGGTGAGCAAAAATGCCAAATCTGGAGGACTATGCAACCACCCATAACAGCGGATTAAATTTTCTTCCATGTCATTTTAGAGCCCCAGAGTCCCTCCAAGGCAATGTTTCTCAACCATAGCGACTGTTCAGATCCGTGGGCTTCAACTCCCAGAATTCCCCAGCCAGCATGCTGGGAGTTGAAGTCCGCACTTCTTAAAGCAGCTGAAGCTGAGCAACATTGCAGTCGATACCTGAGCAGGGATGGCACGACCGTCACCAATTCTACTCCGAGAACGCCCTTCGAACCCAGTTCCTGCCTTAATCTGCGCTACCCCTTTGCAGACAAAGCCATCAAGCCTGGGTTGGCTCCTCTGCCTGTGGGTAGCGCTGCTCTGATCAATTCCTGAATTCCTTCCATCTAGCACAACCAATTGGCAAATCTGTGGAATTATTTAAAAAAGGAAAAAAGTGAGGATTTCGGAAGTTAGGTTGGAAGGTTGGAAGATCTGCAGGACATATATGGACATACATACTGGAATTAATCTCTGTCTACATCATCTGGGGCTTTTTCTCGGGGAAGGATAGGGTTGGAAAACATTCCATTCTGGTGAGATCCTCGTTTTTTTTCTCTTTTTTGCTACAGGCACACACACACACACAGAGAGAGAGAGAGACAGACGCACAAAAAAAGCACTTGAATGCTTTCCCCCTTACAGGATCAATGGAAATCTATTTCGTAATGGTTTACTTTCTGCTCCATTATTTATATATGGGATTGGGGGCTGTCAGACAGCGGGAAGAGCGGGTTGTGATCCATTAAAGCTTGCCTGTAGTAATGATTTTTTTTTTTTGAGTGTCAGGAATGTTTCTGTGCCAAAGTTTTGCCCTTGGACACTTTTTCTGCTGTGCTTGAAACGGTGACGTCAACATTTGCAGAGGAAAACTGCTCTGTTTATCTTCCTGAGTAGAAATATGATCATCCTGTCCCTTGATTGACATCCATAAAACTTCACTGCATAAGGCTTGAGTTAGTGTGTCCTCTATTATTGTGTTCAGATGACACGCTAAGTTGCAAAAGTGGATCTGGGACCAATGCCCATAACCCATTGTAACACCTCGTTCCGTAAACAAAACCTGAAATTTCCCCTGTTTTCTGGATCAATAAGTTAACTTCTGTGCTAAAACTAAATCTACGTAGGGTGGCCTTAACAGAAGGCTGGGCTTCCTGAGAATTTCCGATTACTTTTTTCTTTTCAAGCCTCTAGGTCCTTGTGAACATGCATTTGGAAATGTGTAGGGAGGGAGGGAGACAGACAGACAGATGAAAAAAAACATATACAGAAGTGATGCTATTTCTTCTCTGAGTTATTTTCTCCTTCTATTCATAGTTTCTAGCTTGACACTCAGTAAAATTGACAAGTTGCATTCGCAAGTCAGAGCTTGGCTGTGGGGAGGACTCTGACGGAAATGACTTTGCTGAATCTTCCCCGCACCTATCGCCCCCCGCTGTCACTCTTCATGACAACCATCCTTAGCCTGACTTCCCACTTAGCATCCAAACATTCCTTGTCACCCTAGGCTGATCTCTGAGATTATTCGCACCCTCTTCAGGCCGCAGAGCATGTTCTCTTTGCATGGCTGGGATGCCTAAGAAAGCAGCCTAAGCTTTCTCTTTCATCTTTCCTCGCCAGCTAACCCCGAGATCAGTATTTCTCAAAACTTGGCATCTTTCAGATGGGTAGACTTTGGCT
>JANHZU010001092.1:132176-147250 GCA_032468055.1 Acrochordus granulatus
TCCCTCCCTCCCCCCGCCTGGGCACGTGGAGGAGCCCCCCTCGCCCCTCGTTTTCCCCGAGGGCGGAGCCCTGGCTCCCCGCCGGACTCTCCGCAAGCGGCTTCCCGGGGGGCACGATCAGGCCTGCCCTGCCTGGACGAAGCTCCCCCGCTTGTTGCCGAGCCTGCTGGTCCCCAAACGGGTACCTCTCGGCTAGGCTGTCCCCTCTTGGGTAGTTGGCAGAGCTAAAGGTGCGATCAGCAAGAGGGGCTGAATAACTTTATTTATTTAAGAGCATTGGAGTGCATTCTTGGCTTCATCCCCCCCCCCGCTGCAGTCGGAGGACTTTTTTATCCCCCTTCTCAAAAAAAAATCCTGGTTGCCAAAAACTAAAGTGACCCTCTTTCCCTCCCTCTTCCATGCAGTGGATCTTTTGCATAAGATCAGGGTCTTTGTCCCCCCCATTATAACATGTCTTTTTAATTTACTTTGTAATTCTGTGCCATTTTTAAGCTTCTTAAGATGTGGAGTGTGGTGATTCCTCTTAAGCCTTCCAGCTACTTTTTCAGCAGGCAGAAGAGGTGTTCCTTTGTTATCTCCTCACCATAAAGCACATGAGAGTTTGCCTTGGAGCTGGTGACTGTTGCCCCTGAGTGTTGCAGTTAAGTGGAGTTCAAATCCTGCTTGATTCTAGGCCTGACTGCTGCTGAGTAAGGAAGCCCATGTGCTCATCTGTTATCTTTTGGACTCGATGTGCAATCCTCTGTGGATCTGCTGTGCTGGAAGTTTTGCTGAAGTAATTTTCTAGGACCATTGGAAGCTTTTAACCATACATTTGTAGAGAAAAAGCGATGTAGAAGCATTCCAAGGATGAAGTTTCAGATCATTTTTTCCTTTTCTTCGAAAGTTAGCAATCACCAGTGTCCTTAGGATTCTGTGACTAATGGGGCATGCATCACATTTCCATGTCCTGATAGAAAACCTCCCAGCTCTTTTTAATTCCTGAGGTCCTGGAAATTCACACTATTTTTCTTATTCTCCCTTCTTCCATGTCCTCAATCTTCCCTTTACAAATTCCTTTCAATGAAGAAAAACATTTTTATTTTCTCTATCACATGGGGTGACTTCACCTGGGACTTTGTAAGAAACTTGTAGGCCTGCTGTTTCCTTCTCTTAAGTCTTAACCATTCACGATGCCCTTAAATGGCTTCTCTAAATATGCAGCTTGGGTCATTTCCCAGTCAGCAAGGCCACAATGATGGGAGATCACAGTGACTGTAAGTCAGCACAGTTTGTTGGTGGATGGATAAAAGACCACAGTAGATAAAAACTGCATAAATAATCTTTCATACTTCTGAAATGGCTATTGCTCTTTTGCTCTTTCTTTTCATCCCATGGTCTTATGATCTTCCTTTTTTTAAGCCCTAAAACCAAAATGGATATTGTGGTCTTCTTTACTTTTCCTGGCATCATTGTTCTCTCATTCTTTTTAGCAAAATAATATAATTTTCTAAGAAACAATGCTCCAATTTTCTCAATTTAGCCATCATTATTAACTATGGCATTGTATTATCTTCCAAGTGTAGGTATTTCCTTATATACCAAAAGAAATTAAAAAGCGTTTGGGGTTTTAAGTATTTCCTGTTACAGAACTTTGTTATCAAGCAGTATGCTTTTCTTAAATACATCAGTGAAATGTTGATTATGAATCATTGCATATTTTAGTAATCTGCATTTTGTTTTTCAGTTGGGCTACTCATTGTGTTTATTCTGAGGTAAGTCAGTTTTACTTCCAGGTGGATGTACAGGAAACTAAATTCTTAGGTAGAAGAAAGTGCTTGGCTAGGATGCCAAATTCAACTCAAGTCATCAAAGATGCTTTTTCTCCCTGGAACAATAACTTCTTATGGCTTTATTCTTAACTAAAGGATGCCATGTTGATCTAGCCTTTCTTTGGCATAGAATGTTCAATATACAATGGCTTTTCTTCTGAGCAACTTGTCAACAGAGAGGGGTTCCTGCTTTCACACTGCTATTTAACAATTCAGCAAGCAGGAAGGTCTCAGTTCAGAAATCAGGCAGTGAGTTATCTCTGGACAGAATAATGGGCTATGAATGATTATGAGCTTGCTTTTCCTGGGTAGAAGCTATATCCAAGAATTATTCTTTGTCTAGAATAACTTGGAAAGAATAATATTGCCATTGCTTGCTGACTTATAATCAGATATTTTGTAGGTTTGAACATGCAGTAAATTATTCTGGAAATTAGGCTAGGGAAGGCTAATGTACATTCCATTACTATATAGTTCAGCTACCTGAATCTTAAGCTCTCCTAGGCTTTTTTACCTACTAGCAAGTTGAGAATATTCTTTAAAGGAGAATCTTGCATTATCTTTTGCAAAGCAAACTATCACCTTAGTTGTTTTCCTTCTTTTCTCAGGTTTCTGATCGTATTTGTTGCATTTTTTTCAGCACCTCCATCTTTATTAGGTCTTGAAATATCTGCTATCTGGCAGTAAATTATTGGCAGTGGGTTGATCAATGGCTTCAAATGGGGATGAATAATAAGTAAGCAGCAGTCTATCAGAATTCTGACAGCTTCAGAAGCAGTAGGCTAGATTGGAAATAGTGTGAGAGAGGTGGAAGCTTCTTTGAAGCAGCCGCCTGGTCCAGTTAGAAAATAATTTTGGAGCACATCATGGGGTGGCAAGCTGGTGCTCCCAAGTCTTCATCTTTTACAAACTAATCTGTTTTGGCCAAGGAGTTTACTTTTTCACACTCTTATGATGACTTTTCCCTCTTGTAAAGAAGGACCATTTGTCATGTTTGATTTCCCCTGACCAAAAGACTTGAGAGTGACTTTTTTTCGTAGTCTTCTCCTATGAGAATTAAAGGTTTAAGAGCCTCCTCTCCAGAACACTGAATCTTCCCTTCTTTTTTTTTTAACTTCAAAGCTTTGAAAGGTGAAGCTGAAAAGTCTCACTTTTCCCATCTCCCCCACCCTGGCCAATTATTTGATTTAAACTGTTTGACTGGGTATCTTTTCAACTAGGTTTCACTTCACTGAAGTTGGCAGGGCTGCTGCGAGGCCAGGGTCCAAATGGAGAGGTGTTACCAGCTTCTGGGAAGCAACCATTCTTCTTGCAGGATAAAGTTGTGAGACATGGAAAAATCACACTACACAAATCACCAGAATGCTAAGTCAGGTTGATGCTCCATCTATCCAGCAGTATTGGCTCTGCTGGCAACCGCTCTCTGGGGTCTCTTCCATCACCTGCTGTTTCTTCCTTCTTAATTGGAGGCTGCTGAGTAAGCCAGTGTGTGCATCCATCTACTTTGTTGCACCCCATTTGGCATTCTCCTCTGTGAGAAAAAAATGGTGAAAATTCAAGAATTGAACATCCAGGAATGCCATACCTGTTTTGCTGGCTGTATATGGTTCCTTTTGGGAATATCAATAGGAAGATGTGTTGACTCTCCAGTCTATTATTGTAATCTAAAAAGAGGTGGTTTACTTCTTCCCACTTTGTGCCTCTGCCCTAACACCTTTCAGGTCTTTTTTGTGCCTCTGTTGTGTACACACTGTGATATTACTGGTCCGGAAGGCCTCTTGGAAGGGCTCAGAGCTTCTGTTTTGAAATCATTGCTGTATATTGATGGTTATAAGAATGTTAAGTGTCCCCAAAGATCTCCCCAATATCTTTTCCTTCCAGGCATTCATTTCTGATCCCTTGGCCCCCTAAAAAAATATGCTATTTGCTTGACAAGAAATGAGTTCTCTTCCACTATCTCCAGAGACAAGGGCTCAATTTCTGAAGCAGGAAACAAACAGAAATCCTGTTGCATCATTTTCCTTCTCCCACCTGTGTGTGCGCGTTTGCTGCCCAGTGTATAAAATTTGTTAGCAACAGGCCCTGATCCACAGATTGGAAATGTTTCTTTGTTGAGCCATATGCTGTCTAAGATTTTTGATTAGCTTCAGCAGGGGGTTCTTAAAATAACAGATTGGATTCCTGGAAAGCAAGTTGAGTTGAATCACTTTGCTGTCCGTGGCTTGCATGCAGAGTAATTTCTTAGAAGGAAGGAAGATCAGTCTCTTCTCAGGAAAGGAGAGTTAAGACTCAGTCACTAACTCCAGTGATAATTGGGCTATTCCTATTAGAACCCTGAAGGCCTTTAAGTTTGTTTTCTGATGTCCCTCTTATGTGAGATTTCTTCTGTAGTGGCCATTCTGCATTGGTATTACCTGTTTTATTATGCATCTGCTGTGTTTTTGCCTACGCTGTGTGTAGTCTACTACCTTTGTGCATCTGCAAAGGTAGGAAGTTCTAAATAGTTTTGCAAACTTCCCCATCCTGACTAGGAATTTGTAACATCCAATTAGGTTTTCAGCTGCTTTTGGTCTTTTTGGAGTGCTGATTGTGATTTTATAAAGACTTCCTTAGTTATCTGAAGTAAAATTGAATTTCCTTGCAGGACCAGGAAATTCTGGCTTAAATCTTGCTCCAAACAGATTGCTTGGTAGTAAAGATGAGACATTAAAGCCAGCCACAGTGGAGAATAGTTATTGCTTTTCTAAAAAATGATCCATCTTCTTTTTGGGTGCCATATTGCAACACACCTCTAACTTTCCATTTGTAATGGAAACATTTCCTAGGAGAAGATTTATCAGTTTTTTAAAAACTGGATTTGAACGGCTGAGAATTGAACTCTGTTAGTCAGACCTGGTATGAAGCCAGTGGAGTTGAAGAAAGGAGAAAAAATTAAGCAGCGCTCCTGGATCAATTCTTAAGATCTTTTTAGACCATTTTACCATTCTCACAGTAGCCAGTAAGCAGGATGTGTTTGTGGTCCTCCACAGTTCTTGCCTTCAACATTGATGGCAACATAGAGTCATCCAGGCTAGGAGCTACTGATAAAGCTATACCCACCATGCATTTAACATATTTAGATCTATGGTCTGAAGTGGGGTTGTTGCAGTGAAGGTTGCACAGTGAGTTTTATGCAGGGTAAGCAAAACAATGTCTGATTCTTTAGCGAAAACACTGATGGTTGGATCAATGCAAATGCTTGATAACAACAATAATAATTATTAATCTGGCCAATACATAAATAAGCTCTTATATGTCTGAATTGGTCATTAAGTTGCCTCCTTTTTTATATCTGTTCTCTTTTTCTATCCTCCCTTACAGATTTCTGCCTTGTAAATACTGTTATTTGTATATACTGTAAATGATGACATCAGTGGGCACTAACCGAGCCCGGGGAAGCTGGGAGCAGACACAGACACAAACCCAGGCACAACACAAGCAGAGGCCACAGGTAAGGGTGGAACAAGTGGCATCCATGGAAACCTGGTGGTTCTGCCTACTAAGAGTGTGCAGAGGCCTGTCCTCTTCCTCTTTCGGTTGTGACTTGGTGGCATCTGGCCCCAATGTTTTACTGGGAGACAAAGGTGCCTTTGCACCTTTGTTTGTTCTTAGCATGAAATATACTTGGGAGAAAAGGCGGAGTTTGGGCTTTGGTAGAGAAACCCAGGACAATTTACAAAGAATAGTTGCCAACAGGGAAAGATGCCAGAAAGAGTCACCCACTCCTTTCTTAGCCAATTGTACCCAAGCATCTGGTTACCCAAGCAATCAGACTTCTGGAATATTTCCAGCCTGGTTGATAAAACTCTAGGATTTTGATTATTTGCAAGGTTTTGCCACTCCCATTAATTGTGAGATATTGTTTCCTACTTCACAACTTCTCTTAGGCTTCTCAGGGTTCTTGTTAAATCGGGCAGCAAAAGATTGGATGTGATTTTTAAACATGGTTGGGGGTCACAGCAGCTGGTTTTGCATGTTCCACTAAGCCATGGAGCAGATTGTGACAGGTGGAACTTCTCAGCTTGCCGAGCCTAAATTATAGGTTGTCTTTGACTTAACAATCATTTAACGACAGTTCAAAGTTACAACGGCCTTGGGAAAAATGGCATATGATTGTTGTGCCATCCCACAGTCACATGATTGCAATTTAGACATTTGGCAGTCAGTTTGCATTCACAAGGGGTTGTGGTGGCTGAGTGGTTAAGACATTGGGCTTGTTGGCCAGAAGGTCGGTAGCTGAAGTTTGAGACCCAAGTGCTGCTGTGTAATGGGGTGAGCTCTCAATTCGGCCCCAGCTCCTGCCAACCTAGCAGTGTAAAAATGTAAAAATATAAGTCGATAAATAGGTGCTACCTTTAGTGGAAAAGATAATAGCGTTCCGTGTGCCTTGGCATATAGTCGTATTGACTGCATGACTACAGAAGCATCTGTGGACAATGCTGGCTCCCTCAGCTATGAATCATAGATAAGGACTGCCCCCTAGAGTTGGCCATGACAGAAAGGGGAAACCTTTGTCTTTCTATTGTTGTTGTTATTTGCATTTACAACTGGTTGCAGCATCCTGCAATCACTGGATCGTACTTTGCCAACCACTGACCCCCTCTATGAGATGGGAGGTTTTAAAATTTGACAAATAAATAAAGAGACCTTTTTTCCTTGAATTCCAACAAAACATGCACATTGGGGAAGCTGGGTTTGCTTAATGACCTCATGATTCATTTAACTACCATAAAAATTATTGTAAAATCAGGTCCAGCTTGACTTACAGTGGAAACTCTGGCCTCACTTGTGACTGTAAGTTGAGGACTGCTTGTGAGCAAGCCTCATCATAGGAGAGTGCAATTTGTGAACAATATTTCAGATTTGAGTCTTTCTACTTCAAGCCCTATTTTGAGTTGGGAATTGGCTTTAATTGGACACAAATCCTCTCTCAGTCCCAAAATTTGATTATTCACCAAAATGATTACAATTTCTTAACCTCTCTCTTCACCTTTTTCCTTTCTGAAAATCAGAACTCATTTTCTGTTTCTGGCCTTTCCCTTCCTAGGCCACTGCAGAGCAAATTCGACTGGCGCAGATGATCTCGGACCACAACGATGCTGACTTTGAGGAGAAAGTAAAACAAGTAGGTCCTTTGGCATCAGAAGAGAGGGGGAGGCCTAGCCAGGTTTGCTTCACGGCCATGTGATTCATTTAACAATTGCAGTGATTTTGTAAAATCAGGCACAAATCACTTAACTATTTTATTTAGCAACAGAAATTCTAATCCCAAGTATGGTCATAAGCCAAGAATTACCTATAGACAGTCAAATTAAGTTTTCTTACTCTTGTCTTGAGTTCTTCCTCATCAGGGGAAGATTATTCTCTGAAAGTGGGGCATCCAATGATATAGCTGAAATGAATCACTGTTTATCAATTCTAACCAAACTAGTGTGACTGGCCTGATTTTTGATTCTGGTATGTAAAATCTCCAGCAAAAGATTTATATTTACATCTGAATTTGCCGTTCATATGCTGAATGTCCCAGAGCAGGAGCAACTTTAAAATGATTATTTGCCTTAATTCCAGCTGATAGAAAAACATTGATACATTTTTGGCCAGGTCATCCTACCTGCCAGTAATTTTTGTTTGTTTTCTGGGGAAATGAATATGCAGGTAGTTGGTTTAAATTTAGTACTCTTGACTGTTTCAAGAGGTGAGCAAAAATAAAGACCTCTCTGACGTTTTAAAAGCACAGTGGAAAAGAGAATTACTGCCTCATTAAAATAATTTATGATACCCCAGCTGAAAGGCAAATATTTACTTCTGAAAAAGTTCCTTACCAGCTGATAGATATTTGAGATGAAAATGGAGCTCGGGTAGTAAGCTCACAACAGCAGTGCTTTAGAAAAAAAAACTCGTGTGCCTTCTAAAGTCAGGAGATTCAAAAATGGAATCTTTGGCTGTTCTTGGATTGAGAGGGTTCTGAGCTACGTAGCCTTCCTTTGCTGGTGGCGGCTTCTCATGACTTCTTTTGCCTCTGCAGCTGATTGACATCACAGGCAAGAATCAGGATGAGTGTGTGATCGCCCTGCACGACTGCAACGGGGATGTTAACAGAGCCATCAATGTGCTGTTGGAGGGAAACCCAGACACGGTAGATCTGGGGCTTAGTGAGGGGAGAGAGGAATTGGTTGGTGGTTGGACATTCTGTTCTAGCTCAGAGTGATGTGCAAACCCCATCAAAGTGTGATCGTTGCTGAAAGTTCCCTGGCTTTTGATTGTTGCCCTTTTATACATGAAACAGGCTTTCTCAATGCCCTCTTCCCTCCCCTCCCTTTCCCTGAATTGGATTTTTGAAGTTTGAATAAGCAGTAACAGCCTGTTCACACACTATGCCAAGCCATAATAAGTGGGTTTGCATATTACACTCAGCCAGAAACAACAAATAGTATTATAATGTAGCATTATGTCAAAAAAAGGCCTTGCTATAAGAGAATTTATTCATTTTATTTTCTAAGTTCAAGTATCTGTCCTAAATACTGCAGGCTTAATGTTCCTATAATAAACTCAGGGGGTTAAAAATGAAAGAATCAGAAATAACATGAAAGTTGATGGAAAATCAATATTTCCAAGTCATTTTCTATAATTTTCAAATGCTAAGTAAGTTACATAGGGTCTGTTGACAGCTGTGCACCTTTTCAAGAAGGCATGGTTGGATTAAAGTGATAATGGAGCTGTGCTCAAAATGCCACATGTAATTCCTTTAATCGAATTTTATTTGATTGACTTGGGACTGCAGTACTTTCTTTGAGACCAAAGCAGCTTCAGATATTTTGTTCTGAAAAACTTTATTTTCTCCACATGCTCATATTTTTTTCAGATCCTATGCCAATAGTTTAGAAGTCAGCAGGAGGGCAGTGGCAATACACAAGTGTTTACCACTGGAAATCCTAGTTGGGGAAACTATTTAGAAATTTGAACCATATCTCTCATTACATGACTTTAATCTATTTTTGTTCCCTAAACCAGCGGTTCCCAACCTTGGGACCTTTAAAGTGTATGGATTTCATTTCCCAAAGTTGGCTGGGGAATTCTGGCTGTTGAAATCCACACATCTTAAAGTTGCTAAGAAGGAGAAACGCTGCCTAAACTAATGCAAGAGTTAATTACTGAAAAATGACAGCATGATAAAAAACATTAACAATGTATAAATGAAAGCAGATCTATTGTCCTGTGCGTCAGGAATATCATGTGAATGTTTTTTTTTCCTTTCTTTTTAGCATTCCTGGGAAATGGTTGGGAAGAAGAAAGGTGTGTCAGGACAGAAAGACAGTGGACAGACAGAACCCAGCGAAGAAGGCAAAGAGAATCGGGAAAAAGAGAGAGACTTCAGCCGGCGACGGGGGAGTGGGTTGCCCCGAAGAGGCCGCGGAGCCAGCCGTGGGAGAGAATGTAGGCCCATGATTCTGCATACAAAGCAATAGATACTCCTAAGGAGGTGCAAAATGTTCCTTTGCAGAATTTGTGACTCCCAAATAGGTCGTTCTCATCCCTTCCAGCCTTCTGGAGGTGGTTTGACCTTCAAATAGGCTGTTTCGCTGGCGGAATCATCTGGGGCAGGACGTTGCCCCTAGATCTTCTCTCCTGCTATGGGATTGGAAAGAGGAGAGTCAGCCTTCTGGTCCTTATGGGACATTTTAAATGCCTTCCTGGTGTTACTGTTCCATCAAGAAATGACTGCAATATATGGGTTTTCAGGAGAGGACATTTTGTATTTCTGGATACGAGCCGCTGCTGCTTCTTTTTTTTTTAAGGAGAGAGCCAGTCTCTCAGGGAATAATATCCAAGCATATGGATGAGAAAGAGGCTTGATTTTTGGAAAGAATGCATTGATATCTGCATATGCAAATGCAGATTTTCAGCAACTCTTCTGATGAGAGTATGTGACTGTTTCACATTCCCAGCAAAGAGGTTTACTTCCCTGACTGCTACCAGGGAGTTTGGGGTCATACAGTTAGTCCTCGACTTACAACCACAGTTGGGACCAGAATTTCCATTGCTAAGCAAGGGGCTTGTTAAGTGAGTTGTGCTTGATTTTACAGCCTTTTTTGCTATGGTGGTTAAGTGAATCACACAATCATTAAGCTTCTCCCATTAACTTTGCTTGTTAGAAACAGCTGGGAAGGTCACAAATGGCAATCACCCATAAATACATGACAGTTGCCAAGCTTCTGAATTTTGATCATGTGATGACATGGGGATATTACGGCGGTTGTAAGTGTGAGGACTGGTTGTATGTCCTTTTTCCCAGCGTAACTTTGAATGGCCATTAAATGAATGGTTGTAAGTTGAGGATTACCTGTAATGCTTTTTCTTAAGAGATTGTATCACTTCATGCTTCTGAAGTTCAGCTTAATTGGTACAATTGTACATGAGAATATGGCCTCTCCCCGGCTTTGGGGGATAAAACAGTGTACAACAGCGTGCCTGTTTTTTTGGTCACTTCCCTTTTAAGGCATGACAAGATTATTTTCAATGTGCATCAATACTGAGCAGGGCATACTCTCCATCTGCTGTTGAGTTCCCTCTTATTTTCCTACGTTTTCCTCTCTCTGTTCTGTGTTACATTCATCACTTGCAAATCTCCCAACGCTTTTTTTGTGTGTTGTTTTTTTTCTAGTTCGGGGCCAAGAAAACGGATTGGATGGTAGCAAGACAAGCGGATCTTCTGGGAGAGGCACGGAAAGAGGCCGACGGGGGCGTGGGCGAGGCAGAGGTGAGCTAGGAAAGTGGAGTGGCTCTCGGTCTTTCTAGCCATACAACAAATAATCTTTATTGAGAAGCCGGGAGGAATTTTAACACAGGCATGGCGAACCTTGGGAACTTTTAAGATGTGTGGACTTTCCCAGCCAGCATAACTTCAATTAATCTTCAGTCCTTCAATTAACAAAGGGGGGTAGGAGAAGATTTCAGTTGTCTCCTGTTTACAATTCCACTTTGGCACATACGCAAAACAGGCCTTTGGCTAAAGCAGAGTTGATTAAGCTGAAAATGTGAGACCTCTCTCTAATCTTGATTACCAGTCTCCTATTTTGAGCTTGTTACATGAGAACCAGGGTATTTTGTTTCACAGTTTCCTGCTCCCTTTTGAGAAATGTGTTTATATGTTCCATCTCATTTTTTCTTTTTATATGAGGCTGAAGAAAACTCTTGGATGGGAGTTGAAATGTTTCTCTGTAACATCTAAAAATAAAAGTCCAGTTGCCTTTTTAAATTTGGTTTGCAAGATTTTTTGTGATCTCTTGTTTTGCGGCACCATTAAAAACAGGTCCTGGTAACTCTGAACATTGAAAGCAGCTCCCTGACCATGTCTTGTATTTTCAGGTGGATCTGGACGACGGGGAGGAAGATTTTCTGCCCAAGGCATGGGGTAAGCTTCACTTTAGATTTGTGAATTGATTCTATTTCTGATTATGGCAGCAATTAGAGCCAGCCGTTCCATGCAGTGTGTTGTGAAACTTAGGTGTTGCGGATTAGAGTAGCCAAAGAACAGAAGATAGACCTGTTTTCATTGCCAGTCTTCCTAGTGCAGTACAGGTGGGGCTTCTGCGTGATGGTCCTTATTATTAACAAGGAGATACAGATTTGGTGGAGAAGGTGAAACAAATTATGGATGGCCTCCAAAGCCTCTTGTGCTGAACTCCTAGTTCTGAGGAATACCCCAGTTGCAAGAGTAGTGTCAGGTTCAGTAACCATCTTAGGTCACCCTGGAGTAGGGGAGAACTTCCGCTTGCTAACCTTTTCCTGCCTCCCCAGAACTTTCAACCCTGCGGACTATGCAGAACCTACCAGCATGGATGAAGGTTATGGGAATAGTAACAGCAACACATGGAACAACACAGGAAGTTTTGAGCCAGATGATGGGACGAGTAAGTAACCAGGGTTTGGCACTGCCTAGTTTGGGGCAGTTCAAAACTAGTGGGAGGATCTCCTTTGCCTGGAGGGCTCTTCAGTGGCTATGATGAGACAGTCTCATGGCTTGTGTTTCCCGTTTTAGTATTTTGAAATCTTCAGCATCCAACCCTTTAGCTATCTGTGAAATCCCAGGGGGTGGTCGGAGGTGTGATAACAGAATTCTGGGACACAGAAACATTTAACATCGCCAAGATGCCCCTCAAATATGTTTCTTTTATTTATTTGTTGCTTTTCTAAATCACCTATCTCCTGCAGATGGATATTTGAAAAACTAGCTTAGTTTATTTAAACCTTCTTTGGGGTAGTGTAAAGGCTGTGTAATCCATTATTTTCATGCATAGAACCAGTAAAAAGCTGCTAACTTTAGAAGAGTTACAAACTTTTTTCTAGGTCCCCTTTTTACCTGTCACCTGACAATCTGGAGGAATATCTGCTGTGACCGTTTTAATGTTTCCTTGCTGCTTTTTTTGGGGGGCATGGAATTGGGGCACAGAATACATTTGTAATAATGCCTTAGAAATTCTTCCTTTGTGTGCCCTCCTTTCTTGGTGTGGTCATATTTTCCATGCATTTGTAGTGATAGCAAGCTGAACTGCTAACGAAACCTAAGAATGACTATTGAAGTGTTGAGGAAATGCTCCTGGTGGGTAGTAGAAAATTAGCACCAGCCAAAAGGATGCTAGGGTGCTTTTCAGGTAAATTGTACATCTTCCTTTGCCTTTGGATAACCATCAGAGAAAAGCAAGAGGAATTTTTTTTAAGGAAAAGGGTAATATATCCCTCTATTTTTCCCCAGTGTCTAAAACCTGCTTACCTCTCCACTCTTCCTCCATAAAATTTCCACCACATTACACATCCTCCTTATTAGTTACTGGCATTTAAGCTTTTTTTCCCTTTAATTTGATATCAATATCCACAGGTACTAGGGTGGTGGTGGGTGGGGGAAGAGGGGGCAACCTCATCTCATCTTTTAAAGTATATGACATATTTCTCTTTTTTGTTCTTTTCTTTCTTTATTCTGTTTTGTTTCAGGAGTTGATTACATTAGGGGTGAGGGGTCAAATTATCCCCGAAAATTTGACACTGCTCCTGGTACGAGAAATCCAGGTGCATTAACTGCCCTCGGATCTCTTTTTTTTTCTTTAAAATTAAACTGGAATATATCTGTGGATATGTTACTGTCTTGTCTTTTTTCCCCCATCTCTTTCCATCTGTGTTTTGTTCACTTAACTAATATTTATAGCATACTTGCCTGTGCTTTTACTAATGCAGACTTTCATCACACCCTATAAAGTTTTGGAGGGGAGTTACATTTTTTGAGGTGAAAATTAGCTTTGATTTCCAAGCTGATTAACTGAGCCTTCTTTGGCTTATGATGGTTATACAATTATGGCTTGGGACTCAATAACATGACCAAGAATTACTGTAACATAAGACAGTGTTTCTCAGCCTCACCAGCTTTAAGATATAATTTGTTTAACAATTGCAGCGAAAAAGGTCATAAAATTGGGCACAACTCAGTTAACAACCGCATCTCTTAATGTTCCAATCCCAATTGTGGTTGTAAGTTAAGGACTATCTGTATTTTTGAATGGTATGATGAGGCATGGTGCAGTCAGAATTCTTGAATGATCTGCTGGAAATATCCAGATCTCCACCAGCAGATCCCAATATATTTTAATTTGTTGAAGCTGGATTCACATTGTTCTAAGTCACTGAAATTTCCTGGGTCACCTACCATGTTGTATGAATCTGACAGTTGTGTTTTCAGCTATAATGGTTTGGAAATCCTTTCCCCAATATGGAAGATATCTAGTGTGTCTGGAGTATACGTAGCCCTCAGCTGTTTTCTCTGGTTTACATGGCTTTAAATATGAAATATAAATAAAACAGATTATTCCCCTTAAGTCTTCAAAATTTCCTGGAGCAGGCTTCCACATTGCCTGCAGTTTAGGGCCAGCTAAGATTGGAAAGCTTAGCATGGGTCTGAGTTTCAAAAAACTGGTTGCTGGGTTGCTTTTCTGCAGTGTGCTAAATTAAAAACAATGGAGTTTTAGTAAAGAATCGGGATAATAGACTTCTATGTATCAATTGCTTGATAAAAAACCTCCAAATATTAATCTGCTTCTCTTTATAACTTCTTCCTCTGCCTTGCCCTGTTAATTGACCCACATTTGGGCTAGGTGGCAGGGAGGAAACTTGAAGAAACTAGATTTATTTTTTTTATAATGACCCTGAGTTTTGTGGTGTGATTCCCCTTCCTGCTACCTTTTCCTGGACCTTGAAATGAACTTCTGAATGATCTACTGTAAAGTGGCTAGTCCACCAGCCCTGGAAAATATCCAGAAATGATTTAAATGACTTGAATTGGGATGTGAGCGGTCTCCATGAAGTTTTCAGTTCCCTGTAGTTAAAGTAAATACTTGCTAACTTGTTTATGTGTTTTACCATCTTCCTGTTGGGAGAAGGCTGAGCCAGTTTCATGTTTGGTATCAGATAGTCTTAAATGTGTTCCTTGCAGGAAGAGGATTATGATTATAATTTATATATATGCTTACCAAAAAAGAAAAAACACCACACCATCTTTCTGTCCTTAAGCTTAGAAGTGTCCCAAGACAGAAATTCCTGGCCTGGTGCCACTGAGCATTAGAAAGAAATTAGGTTAATTTTGGAAACCAGGAAGCACCCAAAGTTGGAACATAATTTATACTTGGGGATGATGAGATCTTGATGATTAGATCTAGCTTAGCTTTGGGAATGATGAAATCTTTCTGAAGGGAAGTGAGTTTATAGATCAGGACAAAAAAGGAAGTTTCCTTTTTCAAAGTGATTCCAGGGTCCAATCTCTTTGCTTTGGTGGGTGGGTGGAGAGGTTGTATGTTGAGCTGCTGTTTCCCTGCCTCTCTTTGCCCCCAGCTTTTGTCTGTCTGGGCAAGGATCACCAGCCTGCTTAGCTCTTTGCATTGTTCTTTAAAATCTTGCTCCTCTTACTTTTTTGTAATAGGTGCATAAGTTGCTGTCATCTCATGTTTGATCTCTGACTCTTGCTTGGCAGGTGCATGGAGGACAGCAACAGAGGAGTGGGGGGCCGTACAATTGCGCTTATTTCACACACTAGCAAGGTTATGCTCAAAATACTACAAGCTAGGCTTCAGCAGTATTTGAACCGAGAACTACCAGATGTACAAGTTGGGTTTCGAAGAGGCAGAGGAACTAGAGATCAAATTGCCAACATTCGCTGGATCATGGAAAAAGCAAGGGAATTCC
>JANHZU010001092.1:182463-192925 GCA_032468055.1 Acrochordus granulatus
TACCCCTGATGGCTCCTGGCTCAGGACCGCTCTCTGACTCTCCTTCCCCAGAGACAGCGGTCAACATCGGCTATTCCTGCAAGATGCTGACGGACGAAATGACCGAAGTCTTCCTCATCTCCGGACACACCGTCTTCGAGGTCCGGCAAGAGCTGCAGTGAGTGGGCTCCTGCCCTACCCCTCTCCCTTCCCACCGCCTGATGTCCGTCTCCCTACAGTGGCCTTTTCTAGCCTCTTCCTGTCTTGGCAGCATCCGGGTGGTCGTCAACGTGCAACAAATAGCAACCTGCGACTGCTGTAAAACAGTCAAGGGATCCTGACTTGATCCTGTCAAGGGATCGACCTTATTTTACGACTGGCTTGCAGCGGTCGTTAAGCAAACACGGCAGTTATAAAGCGAAGCAGTGGTCCGCAATGGGCACGGTTTTGCCAAAACTCGGAAGTGCCGGTGTTTGGCCCAGCGGTTGTAAACATGGCCGTGTGACCGCGCGGGATGCTGCCGATAGCTGCAAATGTGGCTGCTGTGCATGGCGCCCAACGCCTGGTCATGGACCGTGGAGGGGACTTAATCATTGGAAGGTCGAATCCGCATCGTAAATCCCTTTTTTGGGGTCGGTGGTAACTTCTGAACAATCGTTAAGTGAACAGTCGTAAGTTGAGGGCCAGCCCGCATGTGTTTTTTTGGTTCAATCTTCTGAGCGCAGCAAAGGAAGAACGTGGAGGCACAAACAAACCTGTTCTGTGTTTCGGGGTTTCGAAGGGGGATCCCTCCCTTTTTAGCCCCCCCTTTCAAATCATTGATCCTCAATAATTGGGGTCTTCCTCCTCTCCTCTGGGTCTCCCCCTCCTCTGGCAGGAAGGCTCGAGAGAAGTTGATGGACGCCTCGCGATCAATGGGGAACGGGTTCACCTTCCAGGAGAAGCTCTCCGCCTCGAAGCTGACGTCTGTCCTGGAGGCCGTGGCGGGAGAATACGCCTTGGTCATCAACGGACACAGCCTGGTATGAGGGGTGCTGCTGTTTTTGTTTTGAAAAATGCCCATCTGGGACTTGAATTTCAGAAAGGGGCCTTTAAAGATCATCAAGACCGACCCGCCGGTCAGGACGGTGGCCGTCCCCAGCAAGCAGAAGCCCGCCTGCCCCAAAGGTGCCTGCCAAGGCTAAGAGCCATTTTTCCTTCGTTGTAAAATTTCTTTTGAGCCACAGAGTTCCTGAATGCTAAGCCCCAAATTGTGGTTTAAAGGTTACAGCAGCTGGTTGGTTGGTTGGTTTAATGCTCTTTGTGCGCTATGCGAAGCCGGCGCTTAGCGATAATGCTTTGAATGGATCTTCTCCCCGTAAAAAGCTCTGGTTTTGCAGGGGCAAAAGGAATCAGCACCCTAAAGATCACCCTAATCGATGATGTTGAATTCATTTAGTTCACGATGCAATTTGAAATTTGGCCAGGGATAGGAAGATGAGCATGTTCTAAGGTAGACTGCTGCTGACCATGGGGGAACCACTGAAGGATCCCAACGCTTTCAGGCACACATTGAAAAAAAAAGCTCTGATTTATCCGTCTTTCCTTCCCAGGCTCACGCGCTAGAAGCTGATATGGAGCTGGAATTCTTAGAGACGGCGTGTGCTTGCAAGGCGGTCATCTGCTGTCGGGTCACACCCTTGCAGAAGGCTCAAGTGGTGGAGCTGGTCAAGAAATATAAGAAGGCCGTGACTTTGGCCATCGGGGACGGGGCGAACGACGTGAGCATGATCAAAAGTGAGTCTCTGGGTGAGGAATGAATCTGGAAGCCTGCGGAGCATTTGGACAACTGAACGTGGTTCCTCACGTGCAGATCCTCGTGCAACCATCTCCTGCCGGTTGTGGGCTGGGGAATTCTGGGAAATGAAGCCCCTAGGTTGGGAGGGGTATCCCAGAATTCTCCACAAGGGCTAGGGAACCCTGGGAAGCGAAGACTGGGAGAGGGTCTCCCTGAATTCTCAGCCTTGTCCAGGGCTGGGGAACTCTGGGCATTGTAGTTTTCCAGACCGAGGACTGTTCCTATCTTGATCTCTGCCTGCCTTTTGGCTTCCTCCCTGATCCGTGGCAGCTGCCCACATCGGCGTGGGCATCAGTGGCCAGGAGGGTATCCAAGCTGTGCTGGCTTCCGATTACTCCTTCTCCCAGTTCAAGTTCCTCCAGCGGCTGCTCCTCGTTCACGGACGCTGGTCGTACCTCCGAATGTGCAAATTTCTCTGTTATTTCTTCTACAAGAATTTTGCCTTCACCATGGTGCATTTCTGGTTTGGTTTCTTCTGTGGCTTCTCGGCCCAGGTACGGATCCCAAGGTTGGTGGGGGCTGAAGGGGTCCGGCCAAACAGGCCAGCACTGAACTCTTCCGTTTTTTCTCCTCCAAAGACCGTGTACGATCAGTACTTTATCACGCTGTACAACATTGTTTACACCTCGCTGCCCGTCCTCGCCATGGGGGTCTTCGATCAGGTCAGTCCATGTTCCTGGTGGTCTTCACGAGAATGGGGAAGAGGAGGGCAGCTGCGAGAAGGATTTCTTTAAAAGAGGAGAAAGCCCCAGAGGAGGAATGCTTCTCCTGTGTCTCTGTACGAGTCACCGTTCGGAACATGCCTCCAGGTCAGGGGCTCCAGCAGAGACACCTTGTGGAGGGCAGATTTCCTCGTGGCTCTGTTTTAGGCTGCAAGCAGTGCTGCTTTTCTGTCGATCGAGTCTGCAGGGTAGAAAAAGAATTCCCAAAGCAGCTTCCAAGACAGACAGGAGCTGCAAATTTAAGAGTACAATTAAACTAAAAAATAAAGTAAGGGAGGAGCGTGGTTTTATTTCAGTGGTATTTGTTAGCGTGGGGAAAAGAAGAGAGAGGAAAAATCTCACTTTAAGAAAAAAGGGAAAAGTTAGGCAGAAAGTTCTCTAGAAGATGGTTACCTGGCTCCGCAGCCATGAGGTCTAGGGGCTTGAAAAGGTGGGAAGGAAGGAGAGGAGGGAGGGAGGAGGATGGATGCATGGATAGTAGGAAACGGTCAGTCTGCCCAACTAATCTGCTCTAAACCACTGGACAGCCCTGGATTATTTCTTTCCCTCGCAGGACGTGCCCGAGCACCGTAGCCTGGAGTACCCCAAACTGTATGAACCGGGGCAGCTGAACCTCCTTTTCAACAAGCGCGAGTTTTTCATCTGCATCGCGCAGGGCATCTACACCTCCGTCTTTATGTTCTTCATCCCCTATGGGGTCTTCAGCGACAATGCCCACCTGGCTGACTACCAGTCCTTTGCCGTGACGGTGGCCACCTCCCTGGTTATCGTGGTCAGTGTCCAGGTACGCAGGAGGAGAATTTCTCTTTGCACAGGTTCAGTCCAAAAAAGAAGGAAAAGGGCTGTTCCAGAAACCTGGATGATGTCTTTGCTGTGCCTGTTGGCGGTCCCAGATCTGAGCGCCCATTCCTGGGGGCAATGCCCAACCCAGTTTGGAGCTGGGAGCCCTGGGCTTCCCTATGCAGGTTGTACTGAGCATTGGCATGGTGGCGTTTGCCATATCTCCCTAGAATAAGCCTTAAGGTGGACTTGGGAGCTCTCCTGGTGGTCACCTTTCCTCCTGTCTCGGTAACAGATTGGCCTGGACACTGGATTCTGGACAGCCATCAACCACTTCTTCATCTGGGGCAGCCTGGCAGTTTATTTTGCCATCCTGTTTGTCATGCACAGCAATGGCCTCTTCCAGCTCTTCCCCAACCAGTTCCGATTTGTCGGTGAGAGGAGAAAAAGCATTTTTCTGTCTTCGGGGCCCTTAAAATCTCTTCTTTGCAGAAGAAATGCATTTATTGGAAAAGGCTAATTGGGGGGGGGGTCGTACGCAGCCAAGGATGGGCATCCTGGAGTGTTCTGGTACTGGAGCGACGCCTTCTGGCGAAATTCACTCCTCCTTGGACATTTTAGAATAAAGAATCTAACGCTGGCATCTCAGGGCATCTGCGCTGGCGCATGCTTAAAGGGCCGGAGTCCTGCTGGCACGATGGGGACTGCTGTTCCGGAGTCTGTTGTCTTCCTCTCTTGAACCATTTTTCTCCTTCACACCAGGCAATGCCCAGAACACGCTGGCCCAGCCTGCGGTGTGGCTCACCATCGCCCTCACCACTGTGATCTGCATCATGCCGGTTGTTGCCTTCCGTTTCCTCAAGCTGGATCTCCGGCCGGAGCTCTCGGACACGGTGGGTGAGGGCCGGCAAACGGAAGAGGGGCCGTTTCTCTTTTCTTGCGGGAAGATTCCCAGCATGGGTCAAGGGTGCTGACAAATTTCACCTTATGGGGGTCCCTATTTTGCTGTTGTAGCTTCGAACAGCTGCTAAACGAATGATTGTAAGCCGAGGACTAGTTGTGATTAAAAAAGGGTTGCTGGCACGATCAGGAAGGAGCAGAAATGGGGCTGTGGTGGAGAGGAGCCGATTAGCCTCTCGCTCTGACGTTACTCTGCTCTGTGCTCTTCCCCAGGTGCGCTACACCCAGTTGGTCCGAAAGAAGCAGAAAGCGCAGCACCGTTGCATGGGCCGAGTGGGGCGCGCGGGTTCACGACGCTCTGGCTACGCCTTCTCCCACCAGGAAGGCTTCGGAGAACTCATCACCTCTGGCAAGAACATGCGACTCAGCTCCCTGGCCCTTTCCAGTTTCAGTGGCCGCCCCAGCACCAGCTGGATTGAGACGCTGCGGAAGAAAAAAACCAGCACGGGCGGTGAGCCCACCGGACCTGACAAGTTGCTGAAAGTGTGAGACGGCACCAGGGGAGCATCCTAGGATGGATGGACCATGCGCCAAAGACCTCATTCCACTGCGAGGATGCGGGAAGGGCAGCCTGTCAGGCGAGGACAGATCGATCCTTGTGGCCATCACTGAGAACTCAGCACCGTGGCTTGAGGTCTAAAGCGATTGCCGTGTAACCAAACCACGTACCCCCCATTCGAGCTGCCAGTGTATTGAGGTAGCTCACCCTGGCTGGTTGGCAAATACCGGGCATTAAGTGCTCCTGTCCTCAGACTGGAACCCGCCCCCCGAGCTTTTGTGCTCTGTTTTTTTAATCCAGGAGTATCTATACTCGTTTGGGTAACGTGGCATCTTTTCTACAGACCACGTGCAAATGTACAAAGCAAGAAGGTTGGGATGCACCAAGGGGGCCAGCCCTGGGGGAGACATAGGAGCCCTGTTGCTCCGGTCCCGCGGCCTCATGATTTAGATTTGCCTTTTTTAATCTTACAAACGAATCCCGTTTAAAAGAGAGCGAGGATTTTCTATTCCGTCTCGGGCATCCAGCTGGCATTCATGGCACTGTGGGAGGAGAGTTGAGAGCTGCTCACTGCCCAAGGCCAACTTTACCCCGAAACTATTGGGCATCTGATACTCAGGTTGAAGGACAGACTCGTTCCGCAGCGATGTCCAAATCTCGGCACGTGACTTGGCTCTTTTCTTTTCAAAGGCAAGAGGACCAAGTGCTTTCAGACTTAGAAGAGGGGCCTCCCCACCCAAGATTGCACCGTATCTGCCTGGGAGATCCTCGGAGGTGTCGGGGAGGAAGTCAAGAGATTTTATTTTTTTATCATGTCAGATTTTTGATGGCCAGTTGCTCCCTCTTCCTTCTCCATCCCGTTCTCTAAGGATCACCCAGCCGGTCTCCCAGAGGGTCGTGTCCCAAAAAGTCAGGGAAAACGGGCCACTGAATTGGAGTAGAGCAAAACAAGAGTAACTGAGAAAAAACCCGGTTCATAAGGTTGCCTCATTGATTCCTTGGCCAAACCCGCCAAGATCTGTGTCGCTTCCACTTCCTTTCGAGCAACCAGTTCACCTCTGGCTTCTCTCAGTATCCGTCTTAGTTTGCAGAGATGTGTAAATGTTTGCCAGGAGGGCCTCCCAGGGCTGCTAGATCCTCAACTGCACATCTATGGGGTAAATTCCCACAAGATCCCCGAAGCTGTTCTTCCCTATATTCTGGTTTGAATAGAAAATTCGTCCAGAACCAGCTCTACCATTACGGGAAAAGAAGGAACAATCGATTCAAATGTTGATTCTCTTTTATCCCAAACCAGAATTTGGGGGTGATATAACTTGGGGGGGGCCCGTTTTTCAAATCTATCCATTACCTTGAAGTATGAAATCCTCTCCATAGCCAACGATTGTGGGAGAGGCTTCACACAGCCCTGAAAAGAAGAGTTAAGTTGGACATATCCACCAGCCTGTGCCGATCATGGTATCCTTGCGCGTCAGTATTGTGACTGGCATGCCTTGAAAAATGAGTAACCTGGTTAAAAAGCAGGTTGGTTGACCAAAGGCCTGTGGAAGAAGAGGAAGCTGGCAAGTTTGGATCTCGGGTTCTTTCCAACTCTTCTGTTGCTCTGCTCGTAAATTTGCACCACCGACGAGTCTGAAGCGAACTGGCGACCTTCATCTTGGCGCCATGGGCACAGGACTGTGCCCGGCTCTCATTGAGGAGCAACTTTGATACCAAAGAGGAAATGTTTTGTCTGTGAGGGAGAGGGATGGGGGGCAATGGGGGGCAATTGCAGTTGGCTGCAGCCTCTCCGTTTGGACGGAAGGGGTGAAAAGGCAGCTGTGCCACGCAGGGATTCAGGAACATTCAGTATAATTTATTATGCATTTCTATACTGGGCAGAATTGTATCGTTTTATGAATATAAAGAGAAATTGCATTTTCTTTAAAAAAACAAAATGCTCTTCGCGGCACTGCGTGTCTGTTGCAAGAAAGGGAGTCACATTCACACAGCACGGGGGTTAACTGGGATGGGGCGAAAAAACCCTCCGCTCTTTGTAGAAAGTCAGATTTGGGCTTCATGGTTGGGGTGCATTTTTGGAAATCCCGTAACACATCTCACCGCTTTGGCGAAAGTGGGATTAAAATAGAGGGGGGGGACCACCTGGGCATGCCTGAGCTGTGGGAAAGCCATGCTTGGCCGTTTCCACCAAAACCACTTGGTCACACTCTTCCTTGCCACGTGGGGCTGTTTGTTGATACTGTTCCTGGGCTGCCCACCCCACCCCACTCCCCCTCCTGAGTCTTTTACACACTTAAGAGAACTTCCCTGATGTTTGCAAGCCTTTCATGGTGAGCCGGCACTCCGATTTCAAAAACAACTTATTTTTGAGCTATGACAGGGGGGAAAAGATGCCTAATATTTTCTTTCTGTGTTTTTCCCCCCACCCACACCGCCTCCTGGCCCACATCACTCTCAGCTCCTCCCCATTGCTCAACCTCGCCACCTGCTTTCACAACTGAGAGGGACATTCACTAGCTAACAGCCGCGGGGTGAAGTTCCTCAAATGTTTCTTTACGACGGGGAAAGACTGAACAAGGGCTCGGAGGCTCTGGCAGGACTCCTGGGGACATGGGGCATTTCCTTGGCGTCATGTGGCTGGTTGGTGCCTCCCTGATAGCCCACATCGTCACAGCCAGAGCTGGTTTCATGGACTCCGCATTTCCATGTGTGCAACCAGGTGAGACGATTCACAATGCTACTCTGCGGGTGCTTAAGGGTGGCGATCGAAGCGCTGTGCCAACTTTTCCAAAGTTAGCATTGTGTGTGTGCACATGTTCTTCCACCGACGAATAGTGCAGGAAAGGCACATGGGATGTGTCACAACATTGAGAGGTGAATGTGGGTCGGCCTCTCGCTCTCGGCTGCCAGCTTGGCGCTATTTTGCTCGTTTCTCAGAGCTTCTCCCAGAAGTGAGAATTGAAGAAGGTGGATGAAGTGTGCATGCCACTTTGAGAAATGGTGGAGGGGGTGTGTGCGTGTGCAAGAGAGAGGAGGAAAAGGTAAATGGAAGGAAGGAAGGAAGAAGGGAGAGAGAAATGAAAGAATGTAAGGGAAGGAAAGAGGAAGGAAGGAAGGAGAGAAAGGAGGGAGGGAAGGACAAGGAAGGAAGGAAGGGAAAGGAGAGGGAGGAAGGGAAAAAAGGATGGAAAGAAAAAAAATACAAAAAGTGAGAATGTAAACGGAGTTGAATATAACAGCCCTATAAAAAGAAGGAAGGAATCTGGGAATGGCCCCCACCTCACAGGGCTGTTGTGAACAATCCCAATAAGGCGAGGCTCCTGCCATTATAAACCTCTGGCAAGTCGAGATGTGATAGGAATTTAGGCTGAAAAGAAAGTTTAAAAGAAAAAAAATCGAGGCCAAGAAGAGGTTGGGGGGACCTTGTTCTTTCTCGAGAACAAAACTGACCTCTTAATACGGTGGAGGGTGTTGCGGAAGAAATAGGAACTGAGCGAGGGCAGTAAGTGTGGAGCTGCTGAGGCAGAAAAACGGATGATTCACAACTTCTCACTTTTTCTGCTGAAAGTGTTGACACTGCGTTAAACCACGATGGGCCTTCCCCCTGTCGCCGCCTCTTCCTAATGGTCCTGTTTGGGGCACAAAAGGGGTCCTGGCATAGCCCCCCATGCAGTAAAGTATTTGTGGTGGATTCAAGGGAGACGCTTGATTTAATAATGCAGCGAGCTGCACCGCGCCCTGTCATGCAACTGTTAATCGGGCGTTACACTCCCCCTGTGGGGGCGAATGGCTGACCCCCCGTTTTGTTTTAACTGGGGGAGAATGGGGGGGTCTCCTGTCCTTCTAGTGGCCAAGGAGGAATGCTGGGCAATCAGAAGGGAGAAAACCAAGGCGTTATTAAGAGAGAAAAGAATGAAACATGCAAACCAGGATTTGCCCTTTGTGTTTTAGGGAACAACCTTTGAGCTTGGAGAGGCTTTACTCCGTGTGTGTGGGTGTGTGTTGTGGCTGGGAATGGCGCACGAGAGGAGAGAAGCTGAAAGACCAAGAGGGGATCTGCACGGGGCGAGCCTCCAGCATTCTGCAGAGTCTACCTTACTCCTCTGCCGCGCTTGATGGAGCCTTTGGGGACTTGAAATTGGAGGGCCACCTTAGCCCCAAACGTGGTTAGCTGCCCGTTGCCTGAGTTGGGGCCAAAGCAAGTCAAGCGACGCCGTGGTTGTTTCCGAGCAAGATGACTTCCCCCCGAACTCAGCCCAGATTCCTCCTCGACTCTTCCTCTGTACGCCTCAGCAGAGGAGGAAGAGGCGAGGAGGCAGAGGGGGAAAAACCCTCTTGGCAAGCTTGCTTTCGCTTTTTGTTGCCCGGTGGAGAGTGGCGAGGGTGAGGAAGGCGACGGCCGCGCTCGCTCCGTAGACCAGCGGCTCTCCCGGGCTGAACTCTGAGGGCGCCCTGGGCCTGTCCCTGCGGGGCCGCCTGCTCTTCCTCCTCGCTCGGGCCAGCTCTTCGGGTGGGTTGCGGCTGCTCAGGGGCCCCGCAGCACCGCCTCGCCCGGCGAAGGGCCCTGCGTGTTCTCAGCAGCGCTTCGTCATCGACAACTCGCTTCCTCCGGCGCCCGTTGGCGCCTCCTTCATTCAGGCAATCCTACCCTTCTGTTCCCGTCGTAGCATCGCCGCATCGCCTTTCTCCATCCTCCTCCTCCATCTGCTCTCCTCCTTCTTTTCCTTCACCTCTTCTTCTTCCCATCTTCCTCCTCTCATATCACTTTCTCTATCATCGTCTTCTTCATCATATCATCTTCTCTTCCTTCTCTACACTCCAAAATTCACTCCAAGACTAGTAAACGCAATTCTGCGAAAACTAAAAATACGTCCAAAATTCAAATCCCCAGTTCCTTCCTTCTCTCATCTCTCCTTCCTTCCTTCCTTCCTTCCTTCCTTGCCCCATGACTTTTCAGCCACAGCGACTGGGGTCTGCAGCCACCTCCGCTCCGTTCCTCAAAGCGCAACTAAGCCAGCCACGGACCCTCCTCAGTTTCCCCACGTTTCAGCCCAGTTGAGGCAGGCTGCCCGAAGAAGCCCCCCGTGACGCAAGCAGTGGGATTAGCAGCCACCCGTGAGTTTCTCCCGACAGCTACCATTATTCCTGGCATGGCTGGCAAGAGGCCCCATTGGGAGAGATGCCAGCCTGTTAATCTTTAGTCAAATGCCAGATTTTGCAAAAATAAAATAAAATCTGCCTCCCAGGGTGTGCTTGCTGTTCCACCAATGATCTCTTCCTAAACTGATTACCACCCCACAGTCGCAAAACAAATAAGGATTTGCTAATTGCTTTTTCCAAAATCCGATCTGTTTGATTGCATATTATCCCCAGGGGCTGTCTGTTTATTCCCTTTTCCCCCCTCTTTCAAAATGGGTAAAACTTTACATTCTATTTCCATTCTTTGCCTTTAGCAGAAAAATTAGAGAAAGCAACGCTTGTTTTAGCAAGAGAACACATTTCAGAAGAAAAATACTTCTCTTCTGTTCAAAGACAATAATTCCTGATCTGTTTGGTTAAAATAATCCTTAGATCTACTTAGCAGACTTAATAGCCTGCATTTTCCACAACTGTCAACTTCTTGTTCATAATGATTATTAGCCTTTTTTCCCCATTTTATTGGACTCTGTTGGCCAGTTTGGAGCC
>JANHZU010001094.1:3304-14881 GCA_032468055.1 Acrochordus granulatus
ACCCCTAGGAAGGGAGAGAAATGGCAGAGTGTCCATCTGCCTTGGAAGAATCCTGATCCCAAGATCAAAGCAGGAGAGACCAAAGGAAAGCCTGGATTTGCTGGAGTAGCTTTGCTGAGAACCAGCCACTTTCAAAGCTGTGCAGCTGCCCAGAGACCTGAAAAAACAAGAGTCTTGCAGAGGGCTGCTGGAAAGGTTAGGCCCCTCTCAGGCCTATACTCCAAATTGCTGATGAAGTGGATTGTGATTCATAGAAAATCCAACCACCTTAAATGGGGGAACCAGTTTGCTGCAAGAGACTAACATGGCAGCGGCTGCTGCTGTCCCCAAATCCTTCACTTCTGCAAAGTACTCCCTCCCCAAGATCAGCTAAGAATGGATCTACAGTTGGGTTGGGTTGCTGACAGCACATGGCCTGCGATACAAGGGAACCTGCCTTTGCTTATGAAGCAAGACCGAGAGCTTTCTTCTTCCTATCCAAGCTTGAGAGCTGTGTGGATCTCTTGGGTTGCTCAGCACCTTCCCTCCGGGTGCAGCAAGCAAAGCATATCAGGAGGGGCCTCACCAGGATCCCACCAAGGAGGAGTTGCCTCTCCTCCCACACGAAGGTGTGCACTGCCTCCTCCACCTGGTCCCCAGGCAGACCAGACCAACCTGCTGCTTCCCAGTCAGTCCATAGCGGCCAATGATCTTGCGCATCTCCTCCTTCTCCTTGATCTCAGGATAACACTTTAACATGTATTCAAGTGGAGAAAGGTCCAGATCCAGTTGCTCTTGCAGGTGCTGAAGGACCAGAGGAGAGGGAACCCCATTAGAACAAGAAGCCTTCTAGATTTCCCCTTGTCTCCACCTCTGAAAAGCCCTTCCCCTAACTCTTGGGCAGGCAGCATGAGGTATGGTCACTAAGTGACCATCAGGAACAGGGCCAACACCAACAGCTAAAGCCAGGAAATGCCTCCTGAAAGTGCCCCTAACTCCACCTGGTGGTACCGGCCAATCTTGACATGCGAGTGTTTCCGGATCATACCATCAGTAGGAAGCAGCTGAAAAGGAAGAGCAGGCTGAGACAACTGGCAGAAAGGAAGACCCACTTCCAGGGAACTCAGCCTTTCTCACCTGAAATATCACAGGGCTGGGGGTAGATTACCTCTCCAGTAAGGAGCTTGAGCAGTGTTGATTTCCCTGCCCCATTGGGCCCCACAAGAGCTACACGTGTATCCAGGTCAATGCCGAACTCAAGGTTGTTGTAGATCCAATGCTGAAACCCACAGAAAAGCACAAGAAGAGCTTGGAACCCAGTGCTCCACAGCCTCCTCCATCTTTCTCCTCCCCTCTTTCATCTACTCACCCCATCTTTGCTGTAGTGGAAGCTCACATTCTGCACCATGATGACAGGTGGTGGGATCTTTCCACATGATGGGAAGTAGAAAGAGAGTGTCTGGGGACACAGAGGATATAACCCTTTTATACCCAAGTTCACCATTCTCTCCCAGTCCACCAGGGCAATCCTGCTGGCTAGCCCAGCAAGGTAACCCACCTTATCATTGATCACCCGTTCAGTCAATCCGGAGGCCATCATCTTTTGGAGAGTCTTCTCTTTGCTCTGAGCCTGCCGGGCTAACTTGGCGCTGCCATGACCAAAGCGGGCAATGTAATTCTGCAACAGTTCAGAGTCTCTCTTGGTGGCGGAAAAGCCCATCGCTCCAGCAGTAGCAGAAAAAACATACTGCACATGCTCCCACCCAGAGCGGCCATCACACCTCGGAAGACACAGGCCAGTTACCTTCATGTGGGCGATCTGATCTTGCTCCCAATGGAACCGCTTCATTTGGTTCTCCTCTAATTCCAAACGAGTCTTGACATACTGATCGTAGTTGCCCTGCAGGGAAGATGTGTTGCAGATCTTTCAAGACAAACCATGGAGCCTGCCAGAGATTACCATCCAAAAGCAGCCATCTGCCGTTTGGGCAGCGTGTCCCAGAGGGTGCTGCCTGGGATCAGGAACAAACACACTAGGCTGTGTCCAACTCATGCTCACCGTGTAGTATTTGAGTTTGCGGTTGTGCAAGTGGATGATATTGGTGCAGACGCCATTCAGGAAGTCCTGGGAATGTGAGATCAGGACGAGGATGCGCTTGAATCTGCAACAAGAAGCCCAAAAGGATGGCAGAAGTTATCCTTGCCAAAATGCAGGTGGCCAGAGAAGATCTCCCATCCCTGCAAGACAGCAGTCCCAAGGCAAATCTGAACTGTTGGACCCCCTCCTCACGTTTTTAGCTCCTCCTCCAGCCACACACAAGCATCCAAATCAAGGTGGTTAGTAGGCTCATCCAACAGCAGCATAAAGGGCCGGATGAAGAGTGCCCTGCAAGGAAAGCAAAGTCAGGAAAATGTCCACCAGCTGAGGATGGCTGGGTTTCCAAGAAGGGACAGAATGGTACAACACCTACCTGGCAAGGGCCACCCGCATCCGCCAGCCACCACTGAAATCCCTCAGGCTCTTCCTCTGCATGATGGGTGTGAAGCCCAGGCCATGAAGGATCCGTGAAGCTCGTGCTTCTGCCTTGTCCGCATCCAGCTCTTCCAGGCGCTCATACAGTTCCATCAGCTTCTCACATTCCGCTGGAAGAGGTGAGAAGGAAGAAGCCTGAGCAGGAGCAGCTCCCCCCGCCAGCTCCCCCCAAAGCTCTGGAGCTTTGGCAGGGCAGGGCAGGGCAGGCCAGACTGGGAGGCATTACCGTCCTCGTGGGCCAGCCGCTCAGCTTCCCGCTCCAGCATGGCCCTCTCTGTGTCAACTTCCATCACACAGTGGAGGGGCGTTTTCTCACTGGGGGGCATCTCGCGGGTCAGGTGGTAGATGTCGATATGCTCAGGGATGGGAACTTCCCGCTTCCCGATGGCTGAGAGCAGCATGGACTTTCCTGGAGCGAGACAGAGAGAGACCGCTGCAGCTCGCCCTGCGCCCGGCCATTCCCACCCGGACAGCCCAAGGACCGGGCAGGATGGCGGTGCCGGGTCCCACGAGGCGGTAGGCCGGTCGGGGGGGGGGCGCTCACCGGTGCCGTTGAGGCCGATGAGGCCGTAGCGCCGGCCCGAGTTCAACTCCAGCTTGGTGTCGCTGAGCAGCTCCTGCCCGTGGAAGGTCAGCGAAAGGTTGATGACGTGCACGTCGGTGCTGTTGGGGTGCGAGGCCAGCGCGCCAGTCACAGCCCGGGCGGCCGCCTTCTTCAGCTCGAACTCCTCCAGCGCGCGGGACACGGCGTCCACCTCTGCGGGAATAGCAGCCTCAGCAGGCGAGGCCGGGCCGGGCCGGACCGGACCGGTGGCGCCCCACGGCCTCCTCCCGCACCCACCTGGCTCCTCGAGGCGGCCGTTGGCCTCCCCGCCGCCCCCGCCGTCGTCCTCCTCGTCCGGGCCCCTGCCGGGCCGCGGGCGCGCCTTGCTGGCCTCCTTCCGGCGGGCCGCCTCCTTCTTCTTGGCCGCCTTCTTCTTGGCCAGGTCGGACGGCATCGCGGCGGCAGCCGGCGCGCTTCCCTCCTGTCGCAACAGACCAGCCGCGGCCGCGTGCGCTCGCCCCGCCCCTCCGGCCCGGTGACCAATGGCCGCGCGAGACGTCGTCCCGCGCCGGGCCCCGCGGGCGGTTGGGAGCGCTGGTCTCGCGCGAGAGGCTGGCCCGATGCCCGCCGGGAAATGGAGTTCTCGAGTCGAAGGGGTGGCGGCGCCCGCCTAACTTCTGCGCGTGAGGCCGGGAAACCTGACGCGGCCCGGCGCCTGTGTGGTGGGGTGGGGGTCAGCCCTAGTGCGGCCCCCGCCTTGCCGCGCTGGCCATGTGGCTGGCCGCCTTCGTGGGTTCGCTGCGGCTCGCGTGGCCGCTGCTGCTGGGCCTGTCGCTGGGTTGCACCCTCAGCCTGCTGCGCGTCTCTTGGGGGCAGGCCGGGGGCCGCGACCACTGCCCCCAAAGCCCCCGCGCACCGGGCCGCCGTTCCGCCCCTGCCAATGGCAGCCCCTCGGGGGAGACTGAGGCCTTCGGGCCGCGCATCGTCCCGTACGCCCGCGACCCCCGCAAGCCGCAGCGGAAGGTGCTCCGGTAGGTAGGTCGGGCGGGGGAGTGCCTGAATGGCCGTCTCGGCGGGTCCTTTCTGTGGCGAGGGAAGAGGTTGACTTCTGGCCGGGGCTCTGGGTCTTCAGTCACCAGAGATAGAGCTGGCCCGTAGGGGCAACGCCGTGAGATCTGATGCATCCTTTCCCCGCTCTTCACAGGACCCGCTACATACAGACTGAATTGGGTTTTCACGAGAAATTGGGTTTTCACTTTTTGTGGCTGTGCTGACCTCCAAGGCCACCCTGAACACTTTGGCGGTGGCTGTGAACAAAACCGTGGGCCACCACTTCACCCATCTGCTCTACTTCACGGGGTTGTGCAATGCCAAGGTCCCACATGGTTTAGCCCTAGTGCACCATGGTGATGAGCGACCTGTCTGGCTGATGTATGAGACAATGCGATATATTCACCTGCACTTTGGAGGTGGCTTTGACTGGTTCTTCATCATGCAGACGACACCTATGCCCAAACAGAGCAAATCAAGACCCTTGTGTCCCATCTGAGCATTAACCAAGATGTCTACCTAGGCCAGGCTGAAGAGTTCATTGGAGGGGATGAGCAATCTGCCTTCATTACTGCCATGGAGGCTTTGGCTACCTTCTCTCCCATAGCCTGCTGCTCAAGCTGTCCCCATTCCTGGACAGCTGTCGCACTGAAATACTCAGTGTACGTTGTGATGAATGGCTAGGACGCTGTCTCATAGACTTCCTGGGCATCAGCTGTGTTTCTCAGCATCAGGCATGCCTACCTGTCATGATCCAGAGTAGTGGAGATGGAGGCCGGGATGTCATCCAACCAGACCTCAGGTTCCCAGCCAGGAAAGAGGAAGAGCTTGGTCAGGATGTTCCTGTGAGCATCATCCCCTTGCTTTCAATCTGTGTCTGTGCGTATCCTCTCTTCACATCCAGACAAGCAGAGCCCTGCCACAACTTCAGGACAGGGAGCTGGCCCTTCCTCATGACTTGTTTTTCCAGGCCTCCTCCTGAACCCTCTTGGATTTCAGTCAGCTGTCAGCCAACTGTCTAGTGACAAAGGCTGCATGAGCTTCAGGGCAACGCCAAGTGCCCAAATAGCTTTTTACCTTATAAAGTCAGCTGGCTTTGATCAGAAGCTACAGAAGGCTGTGCTTTGGTGCCTTCCATGGGGGAGGAGATCCAGGCTTTTTTTGCTCCCTGAGTTTGGAGGGGGGGGTTCCAGAGCCAGACATCCTGGCATTGGCTGGAGGGGAGAGTTATTCCAGGCAGGCAGGATTTTGTGAGCAGAGAGGCTGTCTGCCATCTCCCATAGTATTTGAGTGGTCTTCTACTTGGTGGGAAACTTAGGGCCAAAGCTCTGTTCTTTTCCTTTGACACTCTCCTGAAAGAAACTGTAAGTTTCCCAGAGGGATTTGGAAGCTGTAGGAGGTAATTTCTGTTCCCAGAGGGGGAAACTTTTGGGCTTTCCCTGCAGTTGTACTTTATTGCCCTAAAACACGTTTGTTTTAGTGTTTTGGAGAGGGGTAATTTTCAGGTGCCCACTCAGAATAATTCAGGGGGCAGAGAGCTTTTGGGCACAAACCCCAGCCAAGGGTGAGACCCAGCCAGCCAACAGAGAAGAGAGCAGATGCTTACTCATCTGGCAGAAAAGAGCCTACTTCTTAGAGATGGAATGGGTGGGCTGTTTGGGCAAGGCCTGCTGCTATCTGCCTGAGGTATGTGTGTAGTGGGGGGGGCAGGTTCCATTGGGGTCCCTCGCAGGAAACATCTTTGCTTTGCAAAAAGATTGCTCCAGCAGTTTGTGTTCCATGGATGAGATGTGGGAGGGAGGTGGAAACGTGGCCATGAATGTTGAGACTCAAAAGCAGGGGCTCATGGAGGTACCCTCCTTTTCTTTCTCCTTCTCCTCCTCTCCTTTTTAATTCAGGGACAGCATTATCGTTCTTTTGAACTAGCTAAGAACACAGACCCAGAAAAAGAAACGAGAAGAATTTTGGGGAGCAATGGTGGTGCATCCTGTGGCAAAGGCAACTCTCATGTATCGCCTGCACAAGCACTTCAGTAGGATCCAGTTGGATTGGAGCTATGAAGAGATCCAGCAGCTGCAGGTAGTGAGTGAGGGGAGGGAGGGCCAAGCACTGCCAAGCTGAGCGCAGGCACATTGTAGCCTCTGGGCTGGTACACAGAAATAGTCCTCTTTCAGTCAAGGATCCTTCCTGTGGTTCAGGACAGAGAACCCAAAGCTGTTCAGAGTTAAGCAGAAGCTCCCAAGATCTGGATTCTAGATCATTGGCATTAACAAGGGTGTTTGCCATTAGAGGCGCAGTGGTGCAAGCGGTTAAGAGCTTGGCTTGCCAGCTGGAAAGTTGGTGGCCCGAGTTCAAGACCTGGCATTGCCATGCAGCAGGGCGAGCTCTTGCTGTTCCACCTCAGCTCCACCAACGTAGCAGTTCGAAAGCATGCAAATGCAAGTAGATAAAAATAGGTACCGCCTCTTCTGGTGGGAAAGGTAACGGTGTCAATGAGCCTTTGGCGTTTAGTCATGCTGGTCAAATGACCACGGAAGAGTCCTTGGACGAACACTGGCTCTTTAGCTTTGAAACGGGGATGAGCACTAGAGTCTGTCACGAATGGCAGGGTAACCTTTACCTTTACTTCCATTGGTCTGGGCCTGCAGGAATGGCAGGAAGATGCCACTGAGCATCTTACAACTCCTGCAGCAACTCTGTACCCAGTTGGGTACAGAGCGGAGCTGCCAAGTCCTGACGGCTGGACTCAGTGACTCCAGTTTCCTTCAGTGAACCTCAGTGACTCCAGCCCTCAGTGACTCCAGTTTCCTTCTGATTCAAGGGTTTCTGGGGGATGCCTCTTCCTGGATATTCCCCCTTTCCTCTGTAGCCCCCACTGTACTGACCAGGTAGAAAAAGAGGCTGCCCAGGAACAGCATCTTCTGAATGCCCTTCCTAGGAGTCTGCGTGGCCTCTGGCTGCCCTATGTTTGGGTATTCAGTCTGAGATGTTTTTTGATTTACCAGGACTTTCAGTGCATTCTTAGGCTAGTATTTTAATTTTCATACTGCAGCAGTCTGTCTGCTATTAGTGCTTTTCTTGTTTATATATCCTGAATTTTTAATGACAGCTTTAAGATGATTATATTTTAGGCTGTCGTTTTAGAATCTGGTTAAAAAATTATGTCTTGAAAGGCAGCATATGCGTTGTTAACTTAAACCTACTGCTTAGAAAGGAGAGGGTGAAATGCCTAGTTCTTCTCTTCTCCCCTTTGGTAGGTTCAGATCCAGAACCTGACAGCCCTGCTACCAAATGGGGAGGCTGGCCTGACCTGGCCTGTGGGCATTAAGGCCCCCTTTGTGCCCAGGTCCCACTTTGAGGTGCTCAGCTGGGAGTATTTCACGGAGCAGCACCTATTTGCCTGCCACAGCGGGGCTCCCAAGTGTAATCTGGCAGGAGCCAGTAAGGCAGATGTGGCTGACATAATCCAGGCTGCCCTTGAGCAGCTCAACCAGCAGTACCAGCCGTGGCTGCGTTTCCAGAAGAGGCAGCTCTTGAATGGGTACCGGCGCTTCGTCCCCACCCGGGGTATGGAATACAGGTTGGATCTGCTGCTGGAGGTGGTCACTCAGAAGGGACACCGCTGTCTGCTTGCCAAGCGAGTGAGCCTCCTCCAGCCCCTGAGCCAGGTGGAGATCATCCCCAAGCTCTCCGTGACCGAAGCCACACGAGTCCAGCTGGTGCTGCTGGTGGCAGTGCAGGAAATGGAATTTGTGAGCAGCTTCCTGGACACCTTTGCTGTGAACGTGCTGGATGCTCATGACAATGCTGAGTTGTCCCTCCTTTTCATCTATGATGCCTACAGTACCCAATGGGACACTTAGATGGATGTCTTTGCAGGGGTCAAAGCCATGATGGCCGAGCTGGAGAAGCGCTACATGGATGTCAGGGTTCCCTGGATCAGCATCCAAATGGATGCCCCCTTCCAGGTGAAGCTAATGGACCTTGTCTCTAAGAAGCACACTGTGGACACTCTCTTCTTCCTGACCAGCATCTGAACAGAGGTCAACGCAGGTGTCCTCAACTGCTGCTGTATGAATGCCATCAGTGGCTGGCAGGTCTTCTTCCCTGTTCACTTCCAGGAGTTCAACCCGACACTGGCCTTCCCGGGTGAGCAGTCAGCCACATCTCCCCGTACAGACTTCCTGCGGGATGGGCACTTTGACCATTGACAGGTCTTTGCCGAGGCCTGCTTCTACAATGCAGACTACATATCTACCTGGGCCAAGCTAGCAGCGGACACCCTGGGTCAGGAGGAGGCCCTGGAGGGCATGGAGGTTTTGGATCTCTTCCTGCGCCATTCGGAGCTGCACCTCTTCCAAGCAGCAGAGCCAGGATTGATCCAGAAATACGCATTGAGAAACTGCAACTCCCACCTGAGTGAGGAGCTCTACCACCGCTGCGTCCTCAGCAACCTGCAGGGCCTGGCCTCCCACTCCCATCTAGCCATAGCGCTCTTTGAGCAGGAGCAAGGCAATAGCAGCTAGGTGGCTCCAGTTGGACTCCGGAAGTGCTTTGTGATCAAAGATTAAAGTTTCTTTGCTGGTTCTCTACCTATGTACTGCTTATGCCAGCTTGTGAGCCGGGGGGGTCTGTGTGTGTGGTCCTAGTGGAGACACCAGGCCTTCTGCCCTAAGCATCCCTTTCTGGCTGTGTTTGTACACTGAGTCTATCCATAGGGAACAAAACCTTGGGGGATTTCGTCTGTTTTCCTCAGGGGATACTGAACCCTAAGCTGGCCCTGCGGGATTGGATGTTTTGCCAAAAGGACAAAAATGGCATGGTGCCATCACATTACAAGCTACGCTTTGGTAGGTGCACACAGTGTCCTGAAGCTGTACAAAAGAGGAGGATCTCCTTTTGTCCTGTGGCACCCCTCACCCTACAGGCTGCTGACCAAGTGTTCAAAGAATACACCAGGCAAAATGTGGTTGGTTGGTTTGTAATTAAAGTATGTCACATTAAACCAGACTAGGTAGATTTTAGCCTAGTGTACCCTCTGCTTGTGGTGGTTTGCCATAACCCAAAAGGTGGGCTTAATAGGGTTGTTCAAAAGGATGTGGACCACTTGCCCTAAAAGGTGAGAAGTCTCCCCCAAGACAGGAGCTGGGTCTCCTTTCTGGGGGAGAAATTAGCTCTTCTTTGGGAGACAAGAATAGACCCTGCTCTTTCAGAAGACTTTTAACTCTTTATATTAGCATTAATTTAAACTTTCAGTTTTCTCTTTTAAATGTTGTTAGTGTATTGGCAGCAATGGTAACAGAAAGCTGGGGATGAAAAATAAGACATCTGCTGTCCTCCTAATGTCCAGCTGAGCAGGCTCCCTAGGAGCTCCAGAAGGGCTTGGAAGGAGCAGCAGAAACTGCCACCAGGTGTCACTTGCTTATTGGACAATTCCTCACTTCTCTCTGTGGATGGGGAAGATTTTAAGCCACCAGCTACTGTCCATCTTGTCATAGCAACTTGGGGACTCTGAAGGGAGGCCTGGGGGTTGTGGAATGCACTAAGCAGAACTCTAAGTACCTGAGATGGTTGCTTCTAAGTCACACCTTAGAGGAATTCACCTTGTTTTCTGGCTTTGCATAGCCCCCTGGTGCCATAGATAGGCCATATGAGTTGGGGCTCACACAATACACTGGCTAGAATGTGGTTAACTTATTGGCAGTTCTTATATGTGCATGCATACACACAGAGATACACCACTAATTATGGACTATCGTATTATGCAAACCCATGGTTCTGGAAGTAGCCCATATGTGGCAAGGTATCCACCAGATCAGTGTGTGACATTGATTGGACTGAAGTGCTGCCAAGGAGGAAGAGAAGTAAATCAGTGTTGGCCTATCCCTTGGCTGGTCCTGCAGGCTCTTCTCATGTGCCTCTTTCCTGCCCTTGGGCTTGGGGCCAGAGGAGCAGGCTCTTTGATTGTTGGATCTGAAATAGGCCAGGCCATGGACAGACCTGGGGTCTAATGGAACTGGGACACTGGGAGATGCTTGAGCTGGTGCAACATCAGGAAGAGTCCCTCACACCATTCTGGGTGCTTGCTGTTTGCAGAAGCTGCAATGCTCAGAAGAGGCACCAAGCTGCTTGCTTCAGCCTCTTCCTGTAGTCTTGAAATGGCAGTCCCTCACTGGCAATGGGGCGCTGCCAATGCTTAATACGTTTAGTGCTGGTGGTGACTGTATCCCTCTATAGTCCTGAGGCTCTTCTGGCCCCAAGCAGCTTCTTTCTCTCCACAGATGCCTCAGCCTGCATGGCTTTGTGCAAGTCCACTAGGCCATGGTTCCATTGGCCTGTGTTGGCTCATTTCCTGCTGAAGGGCCACCCCTTTGCATGCAGGGCAGTGGCTGTTGGAAGGTTCACTAGTGCTGGCCTTACGTGCTCTTGGAGCTGCCTGCACAGCCTCCTCGGGCTAGCATCTCACCTTTTTCTGCATTTAGAGTTTGTGGTGTCCCATGAAATGAAAAAATGGGGCTATTTCAATAAATCAGTGATGGGTAAGTGTATCCTGTGTATGCAGCTCCCTGTTAAAGGGTATCCTTCCCTCCAGGCAAACTTGGCTTCCTCCTCAGAGCTGCTGTGTGGGGAAAGGTGGGGTACTGGGAGAATTGGGACTAGGGTTCCACATTGCCTCTGCTTCCAGATGCCCCAAAGTGTCCACAATCTTCTGAGTCTTTTTTTGGGCTGCCTGATCCCACCTAGTCTCTTGGTTGACTTGGCTTCCTGTGGCTGATCCGAGGGGTGTGTTGGTGGGTTTGTGATGACTTGAATGTTTCTGCCCCTATGCAATGTGCTGGAAGCACAGGTCAGGCTCAGGCCTGTCACCTGCTTGTCTTGGAGTGTCCAATCTGGCTTGATTGGCTCTTGCCATCACCCCCGCCCAGCAGGGGACCCAGTTGGGTCTCCCTTCCAAGGAGGGTTGCTTGCTCCTCATCCCTTTTTGTTTCTTGTGATTGTGAGTCACCTTGCTGCCCTGTAGCCAGCCCAAATATTGGCGGGAAGAACAGGAGGGAAGATTATGTGGCTTCTAGAAAAGTTTACTCTAGACTTAACTCCCTTTCTGTGTGTCCTGCTTCTGGTGGAGGTGCCAGGCAAGGATTTCACTTCTTCATGGCAAGGTCCTGTCAGCCTTGATCTTGGAACAAGGGCCTGGTTGTCAATTCCAGGGGTGGGTGGAAGTGTGGGGGGAAAAGCAATAAAGTGATCCTACTAGATTTGCTTTCTTCCAAGAGTTGTTCAGTTACGCAGTCGTGTCCGACTCTTCGCGACCCCATGGACTAAATTACTCCAGGCCTCCCTGTCTTGCACTGCCTCCCAGAGTCTTCCCAAGCCCACGACCATCACATTGACTGTGCTATCTATCCATCTCATCCTCTGCCATCCCCTTTTCCTCTTCCCTTCAATCCTTCCCAGCATCACAGTCTTTTCT
>JANHZU010001094.1:15579-26670 GCA_032468055.1 Acrochordus granulatus
GGGTTTTCTTGGCAGAGATACTGGAGTGGGTTGCCATTTCCTTCTCCAGTGGAGTCCTGTAGCTCATTTTCCACTAGCTGTCCAGGATCTCCAATAACATCTAGTGTGGTCCTTGTTAACCTGGGCAATGACCGAGCCGGTATGGATTTTTGTAATTCTCATATTTTTATAGGTGGGAGACCCTCTTCGTCTGGCTCCTCTGATGAGACCTGTCCAATATGGTTGAACCTCTGGCAGAGCTCTCATCTTCTTCAGGGCACACAAGCCCCCCAACCACAGCAAGATGGTGCCTCACTGGGGGTTCTTTTTTTTTGGGTGGGGGTAAAGGAAACGAGTCTTGTCCTGTCTCCCCAGGGGATTCCTATGAGTTGCTGGTGTCAAGGAGCTCTAGACAGACAGGCAGAGTTATAACCCTGGAGGGGCTTGGCCTGTGAGGTGGCTGGCTTCCTTGCTCTGGGAATGCAAATGGGAATCCTTGATGCATTTAATGGGTGTGTATAGAGTGAACGTGGGTCACATGGGATGAGGGCAGGCTATCCCAGTTTTCTCTGGGTTTGGGGCAGTATGGGCTAAACTTTGGTATGCAATGTGTGGGGCTTCTCTCCCATCTGACTGCAACACTTAAAATTTCTTAGCTATATTTTTCTACAATTTTTGAGGGATTTCCTGTCTCAGGATGGCTCGATATCATTCCACCTGGTTTTGGCAACTGGGCAAGAAACCACAGAAAAATCATTTGGGTTTCACCTAATGGCAAATCAATCAGCATTTACAACTCTTATCTCTCACTGATCATACATTTATCTGTAAATGTCCCCCATCTTCCGAAATGGGTACAAGAAAGAACAATAAAGTGTTGACCGCTCAGTGTGACATTGATATCTAGAAAGAGTCCAAAGCAGTTCATGAAAAGAGTAATGAAAATTATATCACAATAATTTATTTAAAGAATAGGCTGATCTTTGCTTATTTTTTGATCAGATAACTTTCTTAAGATGGTGGATATATGTATCGTAGTCATACAGTATCATGATTTCAGGAAGATAGACCCTTAAAGATACTGCTAGAAAGTGTCCCATAACATCATGAAAGCACCAGAAAAAGTGCAGTATAACCTCCAAGTTGGGCTGGATAATGTTTTGTGTATGTGCCTTTGAGTCAGGCTTTGCCTCCTGATGACTGCCTGGACAACTTCCTGCAGTTACCTTGGTAGAGTTTCTCCAAAGTGATTTGCCATTGCCTCCTTCCCAGGACTGAGGGTGAATGGCTGGCCCAGGGTCACCCAGCTGGCTTGGTGCCTAAGGTCTTCTAGTCTGCTGCCTTAATCACTACCCCAAACTGCTCTCTGAAGCTTAGTACTTGACTGAAAAAAATAGATTGAAAGGATTTTCCTCGATAGATCTCAATCAGAGTGGGGGATACGTGCCATAAAGATCACTCCTTGATCAGTATTTTAATTGATGATTTTGGTGGTGGGAATATTTATCTGACCTGTAGGTAATATATAATTGGGTAGGATAGCCACTACCCTCGGAGACAAATGATCTGATTAGGTTAGAAAAATGAGCTGGAAAAAATGGAATAAATTATAATGCTTGCAGAATGATTTTGGTATAGATTCCCAATTGAGCAGTGTAATTTGGCTGAAAAATGATTTTTAAAAAGCAGTTCCAGGTTTCATCAACAGAAGTACAATTTTCAGATGATGGGAAGTAAGCATTCCCTATTATTCTGGCTGGATCAGAGGGCATCTGAAGTCCTGCGTTCTCTTTTGACTTTAAAAAGGAGCCAGAGAAAGGACCTGCAACTGAGACTCCTGAAGAGGGACTGGAAGCTCTGGGTACCTTCAGCCTGGAGAAGACAAAGGAGAGGGATAGGATAGAGTTCTTGAAAGTGTGACATTATTTGTGGCATCAGAAGAGGAGGCTGAGACGTGATGTCCCTGGTTCAGAGTACAGGGGACATCACGGAGTTCCTGGCTGAAAGTTAGTGGGAAAACAGTTTCAGCAACAGAGGAACTGGCAACTGAAGAGGTGTTGAGCTCTTAGCACAGAGGGTCCTTTGGTGGCGGCTGAGCCATCATCTGCTGAGGGCATTCATTTAGGTGCCCACTGGTGGCAGGGGCATGACTTCAGGGGCACTGCCCAAATCTTCCCTACTTGGCATTCAGTCCTCAACCACTCAAGCTGGCAATGAGAAGACAGAATGAGAGCCACCACATCAGCTCTGTTCTCTCTCTTTCCATACAGTGGGCTGTGTAGAAAAAGGACAGAGATCCTTGAGCTATGGCTTGGCACAAGAGACTTAGGCATAACCCCTGAAGGGTGGTCTGCTTATTTCAGTTGGCCTGATTGGGTTACTGTCCAGAGCCAGGTTGGTTTTGCAAGCCAGGTGTATGCATGGATTAGACACGAGTTCTTAGTACATGCTGCCTTTACATACTCCCTGAGAGACACAGTTTGCTCCCTTCATCCAGGTTGGCCAAGATCAAGGCCAAAGGTCACACCAAGACTGAATGACTTTCCAATTAATGGGCATCCTTTGCTTCTGTTCGCTAGCCGTCCTCAGGGAGAGTTATGGGCAGGCATTTCTTGAGAGAGGAACTGGAGTAGGCAGTGCCTCTCCCTGCCTCCCCGTGGGCTTTTCTGGAATCCCCCAAATTCAGAGAGGCTCTGGTAGGTCTTGCAAGGTTGCTGGGCTTGGGCTGCATCTCCCCAGCAACGGGTATGGCATTATACTGTTCCCATGGAAACTCAGGCGGCAGAGTAGCAGCAGCAGCAGCATTTGGGAAGGCAGGCAGGGAGCTTGTGTGCGGTGCTTGGCAGCCTTTGCGTAGCTGCAGAGCTCTTTGTCTGCCTGAACATCCAGCGACTGACGGAGCGAACCGCTCTGGCTTCTGGGGAGGTGGTGGGAATCTACGGAGCTCCTGCTTCAGCCCACCTTCCCAGCATCCAAGAACCGGTTGGGGGAGCCTGGCAGGTGGGCAGGCTGGCTGGCTGGCACTTCCATGCCTGGCCTGAGAGGCACTCAAGAGCCGGAGAGCTGAGCTGAGGCCAGGAGGGGGCTGCAGCAGCCCTGCCGCCGCCGCCACCACCGCTAGCAACAGCAGCAGCAGGGTAAGTGAGGGGCTGCTTCCTCACGGGAGGTCTCTGGAGTTAGCAGAGGGAGGATGGCTCTCTTTGCCCACCTGAGCTGATGCTCAGCTAAAGGAACACGAGAAGTGGGTGCAGAATGCAGCTGGCTGGGTGCCTGGCTGGGGCACGGAGGGATGGGGCAGTCGCAGGCTGTGAGCAGGTCTCAGGAGTGAAGCGCTGCCGTTTCCGGAGCCCTGTCTGTGTTGAATGCAGATGGCTGGCTGGGACTGCCCTGTATGGGGAGCCTCTTGCCCCTTTACCCTGAGTATCCAGGGAGCCCTTCTCAGTGGCTGCTTGTCGCCTGGCCAGCACTATGGAGCAGAGGCAGCAGGGAGGCTCATAAAGGAGACCCTCCCAGGCAGAGCTCCGTCTTAGCCTTTTGGACTCAACCTAGCTCAGGCCACAGCCAGAGGGAAACCTTTCTTCCTCCTCCTTACCCTATTCTGGCCTCCTGAAACAAAAGGCCAACTGTTTAGAGCCTTTTCTCTAGTTTAGCCCTAAAGCCCCTCGAAAACTCCCTGCTGCTTGAGCCGGGATGGGGGCGTGTAGACATCCACAGGGCTGCCTAGCCCTTTCCTTTGGCATCAGGGTAGGGAAGGCTGGCCTCTGTTCACAGTGATATTTTTGTCAGAATCCACATCTGGCCCCCTGCTTGGTAAACCCAAGAGCCCTGTGTTTGGATCAAGTAATTGACTCTTTTCTTCTATGGCAGGGGCAGGATTGAAAGTCAGCCCTACCCCACTCACTGGCTTGCCCCAGCAACTGGCCCGCAAAGGCCTGGTTAGGCTGACCTTGACGGCAGCATCCAGCAGTCCTTTGTTCTTGCTCCCCTCTGAGTCATCTGTCCAACAGGGCAGGAGAGGCTTAAGTCTTGACATCACATACAACTAGACATCACATACAACTTTCTACTTGCACACCAAAGTCCCTTCTCATGGTGAGGCCAGATTACCCTCCCCAATTCAGATATTTCATTGGCCAAGCATGGTTAGACACATAAGGAATCTGGCTCCTGTACAGGAACTTTCAATGTACTTGGAAGACAACAATAATCCCCATGGGCTTGCCCTTGTGCATTAGAGCTACCCAGAACCAGTGGTCCCTTCCACTGAGTGAATGCAAGCAAGAAGTCCCAAGATTATCTCAGTAGCTTTACAGAGATTTCAGGGGGGTTTCCCTCTCTCTGCCAGCCCTGAAAGTTGACTTTGGGTGATTCCTGAGCTTGGAACAAAGAATAGCCCCAACAGGCAAATATGTGCTGGCAGGGTCTCCAAAAGGCATGTCCTGGGACTTTGCTAGAATTGATCGGATCCCTTTGTGTTCTCTGGAACAAGCTCTACAAGACACTTGGCTATAGCAGGTTGTTGCGATGCAATCTGGTTTTCAGTAGATGGTTCTGATTCCATAAATTAGTTGCTTTTTAAATTCATGGTCCTCCCAAGATGACCTACCAGGTAAAATGATATAACTCAATATGGTATCAAAGCACATAATGTCACATGTGGTATGTTGTTTGAATAGTATGTCCACTGGACAGAAGTTATTCTAAGATGGGGAGATACGGATGGTGCATGGGATGTCTGGTTTTGTTGTGCTACAGACACTAAGGTGTGTCATAGCTATGCAGAACTTGTGCTGCTGCTTGCTTGTACTGCTCTACCATCCTATTTAAAGTCAAGCTCTGTGGCATGTAGAGAGGGAATTGCCCCTGCCTTCTCCTTTCTCTCCAGGTTTATTCATCTAGCACCCCACTTTGGCAAATCTTTGCTTCCATGTTCCATAGAGCAGGATTGCACCTCTGAGGTATAGCATGATCTTGGCTCTCCCATCCTTCAGCAGCTGCCAGATCCATCCCTTGGGAGTTTTACAGCCTTCTGTACCCCATATTTGAAGTGACTGGTGCTTTCCTAAATAGCGGCTGGAAGAGATGTGGCAGTATTCCAAGGTCTTCCCAGCAGCCAGGAGACAGTGGAGGCACCCTCAGAGCTTCCTGAGAGAGAGAGCCTCAGAGCAGGAGACATAATGCCATCAGTAATGGAATTCTGGGTTGGGAAAGATTGAACTCCCTACTGGGTCTGCTGGCTTATGCCGAGAGGGGTGGTGGAGAGACTTCTGCTGTGATGCAGAAAATAAAAGGATGGGAAAATCTGGTTCTCCATGTAGGGGGAACTCTCCTATACTAGTTGTTGCCTGTTTGATGGCTGGAATGATACTGAAGAGAGTCCATATTGTCCAGGGGCAGGATTTGGCTTTTGTAGTTTCTGTCTCCTCTTTCCCTTGCATAACCTTCTAGGATGCTGAAATCTGCCTCCTCCTGCTCCCTTAGGAAAGGCATTTAGTCCAACCTGGGTGGGAGCTGGAGTTTGATCCCTGGAATCAGAAGCCTTATTCACTACTCCAGCTCTCTGGGACATAATTGAGGGCCTGCCCCTCACTTACATTTTCCACCCCACCACTGCTGGCTTCCCTTGCTTGCCTGCCCTTCTCTGCAGTGCATATCCCTTCTTGGAGAGCAGATGAATGCCAGGTGAGCTGTTTCAACAGTTTCTCAACTTTCCTGATCACAGAAGACAAGAGTTCAGGGTCCACACAGCCTGCCATCTGTATTTTCCCTTGGGCAGCCTTTGCTTTTGTTGAGCACAGAGAAAGAATGATGTCAAGAGCTGGATCTTCAATTCCTTAATCTGGGAGGGCTCTGCTTCTGGCCCCATACCACTCCTATCTTCAGTATATGGCTCAGGAGAGCCAGGGATTTCCAGGAAACTACATGGATGCAAGGAAATCTATTTTCCCCAAGGAAAAGGAGAAAGAAAGAAAGCATGCATGAGTACAATGGATTCCAGTTGGATTCCAGTATGCATCTTGCCAGATTGGTCAAAGATTGGCAGCTTGAGTCTTAAGGGTGCTCTAAATCCTTTTGGGACATCCACAAAATCAAATAAGTAAATATTTTAAAAATTCTCAAATTTTAATTTCTAATATAGCAAACATTGATATAACCCACATTAACCAAAAGTTTTTGGAATGTACAGTCATTTTTAAGAATGAAAAGGGGTCTGAGACCCTATCTGTAACTGCTACTCTAAACCAAGCCCCCTCCCCACCAGAGACAGAGGTGGTCCCAGAGAAGTTGGTGTTTTATGGCTCTTGGATGCTTTGCGCATGCTGTCCAGATGTTCCACTTGTGCTGGAGGTCAGGTGAGGGGAATATTCTTAAAACATATGCTGTCTTTAAGCCAGGACAGGCAGTCTAGTGTACCGCAGAACTCACAAAATGTTCAACTTTTGCCAATGTGCATCCTACTTCTTGTGATATTAATGCTTAATGTGAGTGTGTGTCTGTGTGTGCTGAGAGTTTAATCCAGAGAAGAGTTTCTGAGGGTTTGGGAGAAAAGGCTCCCTGCCAAGTGTGGCATTTGATATTCTCAGCTATGTACTTGGGGCCACAGATCAAAGTCACTGACCCCTTCTCCTGTTTGAGGGGATAACTGCTGGCTTCTGCTGGCCAGGCTTGAGTGCCTAGATAATCTAGCCAGCCTTGTTTGGGGATGGGTGTGCCAAGGAGTTATCAGTCTGGCCCTGGCAACTGGAAAGGAATTCAGGAGTTCCTTCTGGTGGTCCTCAGAAGCTTTGCAGTGGAGTCCAACCCTACCTTTCCTCTCCTGGGCCTTAGCTGAGCTTCTGAATCAAGGAATTAATATCAGGCTGCCTCTGTCAGGGTGGTGGGTCTGGGCACAGAAGCACAGCTGCTCATGACTCTGAAAGCTGGAAAAAAAAGTTGAAAACTGCCCCTTTTTTGCTTTTGCAGTTGGAGGAATGTTCTGCCCACAGTTTGAGGCCTTCTGCTGCTGCTTCTGGAGAATTATGTAGTTACCCAGGGATGCTCTGCCCTTGACAAGGGCCTGTACTGTCTCCCCTGGAGTCATGGGCTGGGCAACCTGTGGCTCTGCAGGTGTTATTGAACTAGAACTCCAAGATCTGCAGGAAACACAGTAACTTCTTGGCTATTCATATATGCATGTGCGCGCACATGCACACACATTCAGGTGCTTGTCTTTTGTGGCTTAGAATGGAAAACAGGATTTCAGGTCCCTTTGCCACCAGCATGGTATCTCCTGGAGCTTCCGCATTTAAGTCTAGATGTGTCTCTCTGGCCTTGGTGTTCTACTCCAGTCACTGAGGACCTCAGTGGCGTTACTGGTCGTTGGTGCATCTGAGACCCTTATTGGTCCCATGGCCAGATTCATCTCATTACCTATTTAATTTCTGATCTTGGCTTTTGGCAAAATATTTCTCCAGAGCCTTGAAAAACTGGGACAAATGGTGCTTCAAATATTGTTTCAGAATAACAATAACACCCATTCCTGAATTAGAAGGGGGAAAAGGCTGGTCTTGGCAAACTTGTGGCATGAATGTGCCTCTAGCAGGATTACTCTGTGCAGATGACAGGCATCCAGCCTACATGTTTGTCATGTTCTTGCTTTGCCAGGGACATATCCTGGCTCAACTCATACGAGGCCCATTATTTTCTGTCAAGGGATTTAGCTAGATGTTCCAAAGGGCAGGAGGAAATCTCAACCCCCATTGTCTGGAAGCTTGAACTGAAGATTTCTTGTGTAGGGCTAAGGCCAGAGTAAGAGTAGAGGCTGTCCCCCAGAGAAGCACAGCCAAACATGCAGAAAACACACCTCTGGCCCACTTTGTGTTTGATGCCCCTGCCCATAGCCTTGACATGGCTGGGCACCAGAGTCAGAGCAGGTTCCCCACCCACCATCCCGATGCCCACGGGAGAAAGCCCTGGGCAGCCTTCTCTGACACTAGGAGAAAAGTGGCCATAGCTAATTGTAGTGCCATATGTCCAAAAATCAGTTGAGATCCCTTGAAGCTATTCTGTGTGTCTCTGATTCTATGTCCTCTTTTGGTGGGGCAAGAGCTACTGCTTCCTGGGACATTCTGCTCTTGGCTCCCATACCATCCATGGGAGGAATACTTCTCTTGGTTCTTTACTACAGGGTGGGGTGGGAAGAAGGTATATGCAGTTGGAGATCCTGGTGCTTTTGGCAACAAAGATCTGTTGCTCCCATCTTGAACTTTTATGGGGGAGAAGCCTTGTCTACAAATGCATGTTCCTCCTTACCTACCAAGTGCTTAAAACGGAGAGGTAGTGGTCGTGTTTTTGAAGGAGGAACAGTCATACCTGTTCTCTAGAGGCCTTTCCTTTGGGAAGTGCAACCAGAGCAGCAGCTCCCTCTTCACACCCCTAGGCTGAGTACCACCATGGTTCTTTCCATCTGCCTCTTGAAAGACAAGAGGTCTGACTGTACAGCAACCTTCAGTGAGTTCCTGCTGCTGGGGGATCTGCATGACATGGGCCTCCTTGACCCTGGATATTTGGGGCTGCCTGATGACCCGTGGAAAAATCAAGAAGACTTTGGGTAGAATCATTCTGTAAGAGAATGGCTTAGACTCTCAGAGGGAGGCTTGCTTTGGTACCCCCAGCTGGAGATCAGAAGCTTTCTTCTTCACTGCAGGTTCTAGCTTCACTTGCCCACCTCTCCTATCACCTCCTCCTGATTTTCTAGACCCCAACCCCCAGGACACTTGATGGAACACAGAAAGTCTTGTGAAATCTTTCCAAATCTGGCAAAGAGCTTTGAATCTCTTCCTTTTATACCTTCAGTAAAGAGCTGCACTCGTGGCAGTGGGCATGGGTGGGGCTATGCCAAGAGCATCATTTCCCTGCCCTTTGGACTCAGCTCAGATAGGAGGATGGGGGCAAGCGGTCATACAGGCAAGACAACCTCTCCTAGATTCCATCTCATAAACAGCAACGGCAGAATTGGCAGCATCGAGGGAAAGCAAAGGTTGAGCTGTGCTGTTGCTGCCCTGAGGCTGCCCCATTTGGGAGGGAGGGATGCTCCCTGCCCAGCGCCTGCAGATGACCGGGCTCCTATCCTCAGCAGATCCCCTTGGAATGAGCGGGAACTAGCTTAGGTGCTGCGTGGGAGGCTGTGGTCTTTCCGCCCACCCTTGCGCCGGTACTTACGCCTCTGACTCCCTGCTACTATGCCCGCCGGAGACGAGGAGAGCCGGGCTGGACTCCTGGCGGCTCAGTAGTAGCAGCAACAGCAGCAGCGATCCTGCCGTGGAGGCTCCGCGTGGACGGCTCCCGACGTTGCGATGAACATTTACCGACGAACTGCGGCAGCAAAGAGCCAAGGCAGTTGAGGAGCCCACGAGCACCTGGGGGGCAGAAAGAGCCCTCCACGCTTCCTTCCGCGGGAGGGGGGGGTCGTCTCGGCGAGAGAGCCGCCCTCCCGGCTCAGGACACGCAGGGACTCGAGCGGGGCAGCTCTGGCTGCCCGGAGCTCTAAGGCGGGCGATGCGAATGGCCCGGAGCGGGCAAGGACCGGCCCGTAGCTAAGGGGGAGGCGGGCAGAGCCGAGGGGCGGTCTCCCGGCCGGTGACGAAGGAGTTAACACCCGCCCCTTCTCCCTTAGTCCGCTAGGCTGACCTTCAGGAGGAGAAAAAAGATCCGCGCTGCGCATGCGCCTCTCTGGCTCCCTGTCGACCGCGGGAGCCCGGTAACGGGGCGGGCCAATCAGAGGGGCGATGTCTGAGGAAGCCCAGTGGGTGGGGGTCAGCCCCGCTCCCTCCCCCCCCCACAGTGCTTGGTACCTCCCTATCGGAGCTGGAGCCGGACGGGGGGGCACGAGGGGGATTCCATCCCTCCATCCATCCCAATGCTTGCCCCCTCCCGGGGCCCGTCCGCCTGGCCAGGAGAGCTTCGGTATCCCCGCCCGGCAGGGCGAGCCGAAGGAGGTAGAGCGCCCGCCGCTCCTCGTCTGCGGACTCCCCGCCCGCTGCCCCGGCCCCAGCCCCAGCCCTCCTCCGCTCGGCTGCCCCGGGAGCAGCAGGGGCTTCGCTGGGCGCCGAGAGCGCTCGCTTTGGGTACCCCGCCTGCCTGTTACCTGGCAACGCTGCCTCCGTTGCCAGGGCGATGCGCACCAGGAGATGCCGGCGTACGTTGCCGCGCTCCGGCCACCGGCGGCACGACAGGTCCGGGAGCGAACGCAGAGGGCGGCGGCGCCTCCTCCTCATCCCCCCTCTCAGGGCCACCGTCTCCGCTCGGGGTGGGCAGCCGCCTTCCTTCGTCCTTCCCTCTTCCTTCCGGCTCGCGCGGGGCGGGCGGGTCGCGGATTCCAGCACGGCTACTCAGCGCCTGGCCTCGGGATTCCGGCAGCAGCGCCCGCAGGGACGGACCCTTCTCGCAATCTGCCTGCTCGCCGGTCCAACCCGGACGGAGAGCGGGCGCTTCCTCGCCTGGCCTGGCCTGGCCGGGAGCTGAGCGGCCAGACAGTCCTGAGGGATGAGGCCCGGAAGCGGCAGAGGGAGGGGCGCGCGGCGGGCGGGCAGTCCTTGTGTGTCCGGGAGAGGACGGCAGGCGGAGTGCCCGGCTGGGCAGCGGCCAGGCGTGGGGTTGGCTGCGCGGCCGCCGGCGCCTCGCCTTCTTCCTTGGCCTCACCCGCCAGTCCCGCGGCTGCTGCCGGGCCCGGGATTTGCCCGCCGCCGCCGCCCCTTCTCCGCCCGAGGAGCTCCCCTGCCCGGCTGGCGTGCGGCTTCGCAGCGGAGGAATCCGGCCTGGCCGTGGGCCGTCGCGACCTCCCTGCCGGGGCCCCTTCCCCGCTCGGCCGGCGGCGCTGTTAGAAGTGCGAGCGGAGCGCCTAGCAGGACTCGGCGGGAGCGAGGGGCAGACACGGCAGAGGAGGAGGAGGAAACGGGGAAGAAAGGAAGGCGCCCGGGCGGCCAGCGCGAGCCAGGCGAGCAGGCGGAGCGCAGCGACCCCGATGGCCGCGGAGGAAGTCACGGGGGGCGCGCGGAAGGCCACGAAAAGCAAACTTTTCGAGTTTTTGGTCCATGGGGTGGTGAGTGGGGAAAGTTAGGGGCGGCGCGGGGT
>JANHZU010001096.1:175598-185843 GCA_032468055.1 Acrochordus granulatus
GTCTGCCGGGTTTTTTATTTTGTTTTAATGGGTTTATTTTATTTTTAAATGTTTTTAATGTATTGTTTTTTAGTGTAAGCCGCCAAGAATCTCTGGATTTTAGCAGCATACAAATTTAATAAATAAATAAATGTCCAATCCAAAATAAACACGCATATACATTATTTCTTGCAGGTATATTGGAACTGCAAGAACAAATTTATGGACAAAAGGGAGGTGGAATTTAAAAATCAAGATGGCAGCCACAACTGTGCATTTAAAGCATGGAGTTTTTATTCTGTATCTATAGATTTCCCAACTAAAAACAGAGCTGCAGTCACCTCTAAAAGGGTGTATAGAGCCAAAAAATCAATTTCTTGCAAGAAGAATTAAATTTGGAAATTTGAAATTCTCACATCAGTCAATTTAGTAGGTATAAATGATACCAGGATAGGAAACAGGAACTATTTTAAGAACATACCACTCCACTCTTGAAATTCTCTATCCGCTTCTTTCCCATTTGGTTCAATAACCACCATGCCCAGGTGGGTGCATACTGCCACAGGAAACAAACTGCCAAGTAGGGATGGTCACTGATCCAGGCTTCCTTCACATTGTTAGCCATGCTAACCAGAGTTAAGCGAACACAACGGTGAGTTGTCATCTTGTGAGACTGATCTCCAACATTTTGATTAACCTAATAATTGGGTGATAATATAATAGAAAATTATAGAAAATCAGAATGCTGCAAGTGTGTCTTTGCTAGGCAAATTAATCTCTGTGTCCCTACTTAAAAATTAGCTGCTTGACATCACAATTTCTAATGAAGATTCCTCTTGGCTCTCATGAGGAAAAAAAACCCAAAATCAGAATATTAACAACAAAACTTCAAGTTATATACAGTAGAAGTAAAAACGCTGTGGCTCTTCAAATATGACACTTCAGAAGTTATTTAGTTAGCATATGGCATAAAATATATGGCAACCAATCAAAAGAAAATATAGCAAGGCTAAATTACATTTTAAAATACGTTAATTCATAAAAACAGAATAGGTGCTCTACGTGTCAATATCTAGGCCATTTATCCAATTAAGTGCAGTATTTGTTTGTTGGAAGAAATCTGCTTTACTTCCTGCATAAACTCTTGGACAGCTAAGAGTTCTTGGGGAGTAAAGGCCCACTTTTAATATTTTGAGGCAAATGAATGGTCACGGGAGACAGGGCAATGGCACCCACAAGGGGGGCTGGGATTTTACATTTACTGCCTGTTTTGAGATTTATTTAAAATTGTTAAGCCTATTTAGCAGTCACTTGGAGATTTAAAAAATAATAATTTAGAAGTTGTACCCAGTCCAGGGGCTGCAGATTTCCCACTCTGAGATTACTAGAGCTGCGGTCCTATGCTGACGGTTAATCCTTGGTCTACTGACTCTGCTGATGCAAACTGGGCTCCAACAAGATCTAAGAATCACATATTCCCAAATCCCATTTCAGCTTTTACTAAGCATGCCACCATACAGAAATTCTTCTTTCCAGATCGTGACCATGCTCAATTTTTAAATCAAAGAGAGAGTTGGAAAATCTCAATTAGATGCTATTCTAAATTTATTTCATTCATGAGGAAACTGTACACTTGCATTCCACCAGATTACTTCCTCCTGGATTAAGACAACTGGGGCAAAGGCAGCTATCTTGAGCAGAAGCAGACTTCTCAAGTAGAAGTCTTTCCCCATCCTATTCTCAGAATTGGATTCATACTCAGTTCTCCACTTGCGTGTCTCTTCCTTCTAGTTTCTGATCCACACCATCACAGAATAGTTTAAAAGACAAAAAAATGACCAGTTGAGTTTCTGAGTATATGAGTCAAATAAGCTTTTTCTTTGATCATTGATCATTCATAAACCATTTCAAAACACAACTTAAACAGTACATTTATTAGCTTCAACATGTTTGGCTTTATATTTTATAAGTGAATACTTCTTCTCAGCTAATACTGGTATGGAGCACTACCCAGGATGTATAGTCTATGTTATTGTGTCAGAAGATGACACAATAACACACAAGAGAGAATGTCATGGAAGACAATAACAAACACGGGCTGCTTGTGTGAAGGCTACTTTTGTGATACTTTAAAAAAAAATAAAACACAATGCTCAAAGATAGCATGGACAGTACCATTTCAGCCACAGAAGACTCCTAATGCTGTGCTGCAATACAATTAGTCCTCAACTTACAGCCATTCATTTAGTGACCATTCAAAATTACAGTGGCACTGAAAAAAATGACTTATGACTGGTCCTCACATTTAGGACTTTTATAGCATCCCCATGGTCATATGATAACCAAAGTCAATGGGGGAACCTGATTCACTTAACAACCTCAGTGATTTGCTTAACAATGGCAAAAAGTTCATAAAAATGGGTGTGATTCATTTAACAACTGTCTCGCTTAGCAATGGACATTCTGGTCTCTATTGTCATAAGTCAAGAACTACCTCTACATCAAAATACTGGTCCATGAAAAGGGTAGCTTAGACTAGCTTCTTTTATATTAATTAGCTTTTCTATATGTGAGGAAAAAGAATCTCAAGCTGTGCTTGATCCCAGTGACATGGGTATAACCATGTAGTTTTCAATTAGCAATATGAAATTTGAGCATTCATGAACAACTTCAAAACACAACTCAAGCAGTAACAGATGGGTAGCGTATACATTTAATAAATAAATAAAACATGGAATATTTTGTCAATGCTTTCTTCTGGAACGTTTTATTATTTCCTAATTTAGCTTATGGCCACTTGGGATTTCCTGGTGGTCTTCCAACCAAAAACATCTTACAAGTTCGCCCTTAAAAACCTCATGAAATCTCAGGCAAGAAGGCAATTGCTCAAAATTTCAACCATGTCTTTAAAAAGTATATTTCATTAGTTTAATTTAATTTGGTGAACTATTGATGTTGGTGGCATCCAGCATCAGAGGGAACAGAGAATACCAGTTTGACATTGGTGGAATTAAATTCCATGCATATCCCTTTCCTGTTAACTAGCATTAAACAGTGCAGGTGCCTCAAGGCTGGTAAAACACTGGTTTAGCAAACAATTGCCATCACAACTTAGGGGCCCAGAACCTGTCCTGTCCTGCATTGCCATCAGCAATCATGGGACAGGGCAATAATTAACCAGGCAGATTTCATTTCTTTTTCTTCCCAACTCTTTATGAGCCTGGGGTTCATTGTCCTTGAAGTCATTTCTGCCACTTTAGTGGTTAAGGCGCCGGGTTAGAAACCAAGAGACTGAGTTCTAGTCACACCTTATGCATGAAAGCCAACTGGGTGACTTTGGGCCAGTCATCTCTCTGCCCAACTCACTTCATAGGATTGTTGTTGTGGGAAAAGAAGGAGGAAGAAGGAACATTAGGTACATTTGCCACCTTGAGTTATTTATAAAGACAATAAAGATGGAATAAAAATGAATGAATACAATTCCTACCTTTGAAATATCTTCAGTAAAGACATTTTGGATGATCTGTGACTGGACAGGTCCTGGGCAGATATTAATTATACTTATCTCAGGATAATCAGTAAGTTCAGGCCGAAGGGAGTTAAAGAAGCCCTAGGAAAAAACAGCAATAACTGTTAGAAAGGCCTCCACAACTTCAAACAGAATAAACTATCATGTACCTCAAAGATTATAACTGCATACAAATGTAATTATAAACATGCAACTTACAATGCTGCAGAGTTTTTGTTATCTAGTATCAAGGTTTCAATAAGGAATCCATAATATGATTTAAGGTGCATTGCTATATATGCTTATACATGTTTATCTATTTTGCTTCTCTATTTTTCTCTTTTATCTGTTTTATTTGGGGGGTAAATATTGTAAAAAATTGATCTATGCATGTAAAAAAGGGATAGAGTTTTGATCACATGACTATGGCAGTCATCTTTACTTTTTTGAACCCCATGCTGTGGATCTCTTTGATGCCAAGTATCAATATCATAAGCTAATTATGGTGACCAGATTTTGCAGAGAGTCACCATAACTAGCTTTTAAAAATCAGCTAGATCTACTAGATCACAGCAAAAACAAATACTATTTTCTGTATTTCTTTGCTGGTATCTCATAGTCACTCAATCCAGTTTCAGCTCAGATATGGCAACTCCACTGTGGAACCACCAGTTGCCAATTCTTAAATTAAAATCAGAAACTCACATCATGGATCTTGGTCAAATTTAACTGAGGGGGAAACAAAATTGCTGGTACTTCAATCTATACAGCCCAACATTTTTAATATGTCTGGTATCTTGACTAGATAAACATAATTATGCAAAAATAAGCAAATGTGACCATGTTGTATCTTTTTGTATTGATTTGAATTTCATAATGTGAACAACTGCCCATATATAAACGCAATACAGCCCAAGAGAAGCACAGAATTGATATCGGGGTCTTTCTCTTAACCAAATCTTCTTGGCCTAAATAGTTTTAGTACAAGGCCTTTCAAACCTCAACAAGTTGTCTAGTTGAAATTCCTACTGTGTATAGTCCTAAAATACAGCTTTCCCCAATTTGCCATCTGGCAAATGTCATGGGATTGCAGGTTCCCGGATGCTGGCTGGGGGGCTTTTGAGAGTTGTACTCCTGAAAAAACCTGTGACTAAGGAAACTCTGCTTGTCCAAGGTAGCTGGAAAATAGTCTTACCTGCAGTGCATGTTTGCTGGCACAATACCCAGTTGCTAAGGGAGCTCCCATGATACCCATCACGCTGCTCATTGTAACAATCTTCCCCTCCTTCCTTTGGATCATGTGGTCCAGGACAAATTTGGTTAAGGAGACAGTGCCAAGATAATTGAGTTCCATTATAGCATTATAAACATCAATGCTTGTATCTACAAAAAGAGAACGCTGAGAACGTCCACCGTTGTTCACCAAAATGTCAATCTTTTTAAGAGAGGAAATGAAGGGAAAGGGAAAATTAGTTATAGTATCAAGAAGTGAAGTGACTATGGACTCAGGATGCAAGAACTCAGCTGGTTTCACAAGCCCAAACAAATGTTTGAATTTCTGAAGAATCAACTTTTCACGTGCTTTCAAAATCAATGGGTGGGATATCTGAAAAGGCTTCACACAAATATCTGTATTTTCATGCTTCCTTTTGGACATATTGAACTCTTTAAAAAAGGGTAATTATATTCCAGAACAAATCACATGATCTTTGAAAAAATGAAAAAATGGCAGTTTTTTCATCTCAATATATACTGCCCCCAGGACATGTGTGTTTCTTGCCCTGCTCTGTTTTTCTTTCAAATAATGAAACTTACCCTACCAAAATGCTGAAGAACAGTCTTTGTAGCAGATGCATGGGAACTCCTATCAGTCAAATCAAGTGGCACAATGAGGATATCTGTATCATTTAGGTTGCTGATCTCTAAAGGGAAAATGAGAAAAACAAAGTATCTCTTAGAAATAACAGACCTTCCCTTGCCCCATAAACACAACTCAAAATGCACCCAAGGTTCTCTTCTTCTTCTCCTCCCCTTGCGATGTTCAATTTTTCAACAATTCTGACCCTTCATGACCTGATGAATATTATTTGGCCAATAAGTGCTTCTTTTGAGTTTTTTAGTCATGTTTCTGTCATTGGTGATTGTATTTAGTCCCCTTATCTTTTGTTAGTTGCCTTTTCCAACTCTCTTCCAACTTTCTGAACAATCTTTCCAATCACCTGTTTTTACATAGTGGCAAAAACATATTCAAGCTCAAGCTTCAATGTTTCCAGTGAACATGTTAGCTAGTATTGAGTGATTTGTTCTTCTTGCAGTCCAAGATATTCTTGTCCATTTTCTCTAACACCACAGTTTAAAAAGTTCAGTTTTCACAGCTGATGTTGCAACTTGTAAAATCATGCCCTTGACAATATGTACCTTGTGAGTGTGACTTATCTGCCTAACTAATATGCTTTGTTAGCATAATACGTATTGTTGCTGGAGCCTTCTGGGTTTAATTCAAATATATTTTTCAGCTCTTCAGAACATGGTGTCTGTTAAACCAAGATTGAGAAACCTATGTTCCTGAGACTGATTACATATGACCATTGGCCTATTTTTAAAACCAATTTGCAGAAATGGATCCTGAGATCCAGCAAGAGATCCATCCCTTCCCTGCTGCTTGGGAGGAGCTGCCTGGTGTCAAAAAGAAAAAAGATGGCATCTGAAAGAGAATATAGATGTGTGATCACTTTTAGCTATGATTCTCTGTGTGAAAACCAAAGTGTTATCCCTTCAAAACAAATTCAGTAACTTCTTCCTTATGCTTTTTGAACCCACTGCCCAACAGGGTCAACATGAGCTAAGGACAAGAGGAACTAGAGTCCAACGTATCTGAAGGGCATGAGATTTTCTGTGCCACTTCATTGAGACTTTTATAGAGCCCCCCCCATCTATTATCAGAATATAAGAACAGGGAGGCTTTCTGTAAACTCCTCACATTCAAATTTAAGCAAGGTAAGGAAAGTAGGCAAAGGTGGGTTTTGGCAATTCTTTGGCATTTTGGCAATGCCCTGTGTTTGTGTGTTGGAGGCAAAGGGCGGAAGAGGTATGTCCACTCTGAGTCATATGCCCAGAATATAGGTGAGACGGGGCTTAGAATGGAAAAATCAGCAACAGGCTGAGCTGCTGTCTGCTGCCTTTCCCCATAAGGATAAGAGGATTTTTTTTTTCTGCACAGTCCCCAGCCACATCTATCCCATTTTTGGATCTCAAATTCCTTTTATCAGCTTCTTTTCACACACCAAACTTATTCCCATATTGTTCAATCTTCACAGAATTATCACACAGATACAATGGGTTGGAAAGAATAAAAAGCCAGACTTGAATACCATGAGAAAAAAGATAGAATTAAATGACAAGATCGTATCACACTTTCCTAATCTTTAACATCAATAAACTATTTTGCAGAATGCTCGTTAATTTGTTAAGATAACATGCATTTTCTGATTGCTGAATTATGTATTACAAGTTTACATGTAATTATGACCTGTCAATTTTTTTAATAGTAATTTTATTAAAGATTACAATTTACAACAATACAAATTAAAAGAAAAAGAAAATAGAAGATGCAGAAAAAAGAGAAAAAATAATATAATAAAAAGAAATATATGAAATGACTTCCCCTTCATCATAACTATAAATATTATTTCTCTTAAAATACAACAAATTATCTCTTCTTCCTATATCCCATCTCTTATCTATAAACAAATCTATAAAACCTCATTAATTGTCCTGATGTCAACAAAAGTCCATTAATATTTTATCAGAAATAGCAATGCATCTGTTTTAAACTAGATCAAATAAGCCAATGTTATATTCCTTCTTTCTATGTCTAACAGTTGATCTCTAGTCTCCTCAAATAATGTTCTAGAACTTTTTTCATTTCTTTTTTCTCTCTTCTCACAAAATTCTTTAAAGTATTAATAAGCCTCTTTTGCAAATCTAATATAGAAAAATTATCCAGGTCATTCCTTGGATTGTTATTTGTAGATCTCTTTTAATTATTATTAAGATATCAGCCAGTTTCTTTTGTATGTCCAATTTAACATCTTTTTTCGTGTCCTCCTTGTAGCCTGTCATTTTAAATCCTCTTTCAAATCAATCTCAGTCATGTCAGGTAATATTTGGTCCCCTTCCATTCCATCTTTCAAGCACAATCCATTTATAGTATAAACTCTCTTATATACTGCCAAATGTTCTGTCAAAATTAATTCCATATAAATGTTACTTTGGATTATAGCATAGATGGATAGGAAGATAAATAGATTTATTTATTAAATTTATATGCTGCTGAAATCCAAAGACTCTAGATAACTAGCAAGCCAGCAAAATAGCAAGTCTTTTTCTATTTATCTGCTTAAATTAGCCATGCAAATAGAGCTATGAATTAGAATTACAATTACGAATTGCCACTAACAGATTATTTTCAGAATGTGGTTCCAAAGGTATGTTTTATAATGGAATGGCAATTTCATGAAGAATCAACAGTTATTCTTTTCTCATCAGCACATCTGTGGGTGAATACACACATATGCAAGTACATAGACGCATAAAGTATGTAATGACTGATCCAAGTTCATCCAATAAACTTCTATGACTGAGAATAGACCAGTCTATTCTAGAATTTTACCTCCTCTTCTCCTGCAGGTTTTGTCACAGTGATAGTGTATGTAAAACAGAAAAATCCAGAGTAAAAGTAGCACATATCTCTAAAATTGTTTTGTAGAAAACTCTACTTTCTGGCCCCAGAATATTTTGGTTTTCTCCTAGATCATGCCAATCTGCCCATTCTGGGGATTGTCCACAATTTTGCAGAAGTAAATTTTCTAAAACAGTGGATCATCTCATGTTCTAGGAGGTTTATTTCTAAAAAATTACAAATCACCTCTGAACAACCAAACTGGCATGCTCTGGAAAAGAAACAGACTATTCCATGGAACATTTTGTGCCCAGAACAGAGAGTTTTGCATATTTCTGCTTTGAGCTCGAGGGTGGAGCAGGAGCCACGGAGAAAGCCCCTGGATGTGAACACTGCCAGTCAGCTGGGGGAGGGCAGAGTTTAATGTTGAAATGTTAAAAAAAAGGTTAAACATGTTAAAATGTAAAAAAGTTTTAAAAAATGTTGAGTGTGAGCCGCCAAGAGTACATTAGGAGATTGGCGGCATATGGTAGGTAGGTAGGTAGGTAGGCAGGCAGGCAGGCAGGCAGGTAGGTAGGCAGGCAGGGAGGTAGGGAGGTAGGTAGGCAGGCAGGTAGGCAGGTAGGTAGGCAGGTAGGCAGGCAGGCAGGCAGGCAGGCAGGCAGGCAGGCAAGCAAGCAGGCAAGCTAGATTATTTTTGCTGGAACAGTTTAAAATTAAAAATGTGAGGAGAGGACCTCTAAGGGTGGATTCATCTCACAGATGAGTCAACATTGTTTGTTTTGTTTTTTCCAAGATTTGGGGGAAAGGTTAGGTTTCCTTTCTCTTCCTCTCAGTCAGTTTTAAAGCTTACTCTGCTACTTTCATATCTCACTTCAGTGGTGGCAGAATGTGGGCACCCTCATGGCACTGAGAATCATCTGTGGGGTATGACTTGATAACATATGATTTCACAGCAACTTTATTTGGAATTCCCTCCAAACTGAAACCAAAAAGGCATAATCAAAAGCAGTAGATAGTTTAACAGCTCCAAGAACTGAAATGGTAAATGACAAATTAATGCTGTAGGAACCTCTAAGGTTTATAGATTTCTGTCGGGTTTTTTTAGTGAAACTCTAGTGATTTTGAAATGCTGTAGATTCCTCTGGCTCTGACCCTTTTTTTCCAACAGCAGCAGATTAAAATGCAAGAGACACGGGTAGCACATGATGGCATCTGTTAATGATTAAATCACTTGCCATTAAGTCAAACAAAAAAAATTAATCTGGCTTCTTTCAGGAACTGAGCAAATATAATGTGCAACATTATTTTTGTGAGAAGCCTTGCAAAACATCAAAACTCTCCCCAATGTCCCACTTGGCTATATATCAAGAAAAGGGAGAGAAGCTGGATAAGCTAAACACCTATGGAACTGCAGCCCAACTCAACCATCCTAAGACATAAACAATACTGAGATGATAAAACAATCCTACTGGCAATTAGCCATCTACCAATAATTCATTTTATCCTAATAGCTCCTATGATTCTCAAGTTTAATTGGCACCAATATTAAACTGGGTTGCTATTGCTTCTTTCCAGAATGCTTTTCTGCTTTCCATTTTAGTTTACTGCCCTGGTTTTTTGGTAGCCTACAATCAAATATACCAGCTTACTTAACTAGGCAAGGCAGACAGATGCTGCAGAAACGTCACTGGAATTAGTACCGTTCTTTAAAAACATGCCAATAAGGGCACACTCATTTTTGTTCTGTAATTTTTATTTGTAATTCTTGCAACCCACTTAAGGAAAAATGCATATATAAATTTATAGAATAGCCCCTACCAAGGCATTGCTTTTTCACCCTCTCCAGTTCATTTTTTCTTCTTGCTGACAGCACAAGCCATGAGCCAATCTTGGCCAGTTGGTAGGCTAACTCTTCTCCAATTCCACTGGAGGCACCAGTCACCCAGACAACCTTCTTAGGTAGTTCTTTTTCTGTGGGAAGAAGAAAAACCCAAAACAGATGATAAGAATAGATTTTCAGGAACATGCACATATGTGCAAGCAAGATACTACTTCTAGCCATGGTTGTTAGCCA
>JANHZU010001099.1:34935-49343 GCA_032468055.1 Acrochordus granulatus
GATCTTAGGGGAAATTTTTGTAACCTTGTAGCTTCAATAAATCTGCTAACCAGAACTACACCGAATAAGCCTAATTTTTCTAGCCTTACAAGAAGTGAGGAAAAGGAAAGTACAGTCACATGATTTCCCACTTAATTACCTCTTTGCTTAATGACAGAGCAACTAGTCCCAATTGTGGTCACTAAGTAACCATTTGTTCAGAAACCATTTCTTCAGTGACCATTTGAAGTTACAGTGATGCTGAATTAAAGTTACAGCCATTAGTGCCCCCGCGATAATGTGATCAAAATGTGAGTGCTTGGCAGCCCACCCATACTTACAACAGGGGTGCTTCAACTCCCCCACCTGCCTATCTCCCCTCCCTGCCCTTTTAGCTGCCCTGTACAGTGGCACACCTCAGTGACAGTGGCAGTGCTGGGGTTAAAGTAGAGCCTGGGGTCTTCAGCTGTCTCAGCTGATCACCACTGTCCCTGGACCTCTAGTTCAGCCTCAGAAATACTGCCTCAAGCCCAGTGACATAGCCACTCATTCTGTGGCCCTGCCACTGTGGACTCACTGGCTCTGCCACTCCTGGTTGACCTTTACCATCTTCCTCCCATTGCTGCTGAGGCATGCTCAGCCTAGCATTTCTTCCCAAGGACACTTGAACTGTTCCCCAAATAGTATATGCTGTTTTTGCAATGTTTTGGGCTACATCTGAGGCTTTCTAAAACCTCACAGGAAGGTCACACCTGCTGTTCTCCATATTATGTGTGCCATTCTCTCAATACTTTAGAAAGCTTCAGAAGCTTTTCAAAGGCTTTCCAAAACATTGCAAGAATGGTACATCCTATTTAAAGAAAGGTGGGTATAGCCTTCGTGCAAGGTTTTATAAGACCTCAGAAACCTTCTGAAGCATGATGAGAATGGTGCATACTATTTGGAGAAGAGTGCAAGTGGCTCAGGAAGAAGTGATGTGTCTGGCAGCTGCCTTGTACCACCAGGGGGAGTGCCAGAAGCAGAAGGAAGATGGCAGACATCAGCTGGGGATAGCAAGGCCAGCAAGGTCACTGAGCAGAGGGCCAGCGAGTGCAGGACCAGCAGGTTAGCTGGGCCAGTGAGTGTAGGGCAGCAAGGCTAGCAGGTTGGCAAAGAGAGCGGAGCACAGGATAGGAAAGCCAGCAGGCTGGCAGGGTCAGGAAGGTGTCAGGGCAAACAAGAGTACAGGGTACAATGGATGGCAGGACCAGAGGAAAGCAGAGTGGCAAGCCTGGCAGAGCAAAAGGCAACAGAGAGCAGGATAGCAGGGTAAGTGAGGCCCAGATGGCAGGGCCAGCAGAGGCAGCACAGTGCAAGGCACCTAAAAGGGCAAAGAAGCTGGGGGAGATAAGTAGATGGGGGAAGTTCAAGAGGATGAAGAGGAGGCAGTTCTTTATGTTACTGAGGCTCGGGGCTGGGAGGGACCAAGCTGGGAGTGGCTTGGACTGGGGTGAGTCCTTACCTAATGACCAATGGGATTCAGTTAACAATGGTAACGGGAAGTGCTGGAATAACAATTAACGATAGTAATGGAGTGCTGGAATAACTGTTCCAAAGTGATGTGCTTGCTTGCTTATTTATTGGATTTATATGAGTGCCCATTTTAAGCAACTCTGGGCAGCTTAAAACAACCATAAAACTAATAATTAAAGCAATCTTAAAAACAAAACAAACAAACAAAAACAAAGCACACACATAATAAAACAATAAACAAACATCCTGTGCCACAATCATCCTCCTTGGGATGCCCCACAGCACGCTTAACTATCATCCTTCCATACCTTCTAGCCAAACAATCCCTGTACCTCAGTAAAAAGCCAGGGCTAAACTATCTTCCAAAAGGTTAAAAAGGTAGAGGCCTGTCAAATTGCTGGTGGCAGGGTTTTCCACAAAGTAAAATGTAACTACTATATAATTTATTTATTACACTTTTACAATGCTTATCTCAACTAAGTGATTCTGGGCAGTTTATGATAAAAATAAAAAAGTGGTATAGAAGTATAAATTAAAAACATTAAAAAATTAAGAACAAAGTTAAAATTAAAATATTACAGATTAAAAAGGCAGATGGAGTGCTGTCACCCCCAGGATTGCAAATCATTCTTCATCCTCCATGCCAGGTCTTAACACTCTTTCGGAAGGACAGAAGGGTCAAGGCCTGTCTCACCTCTGGGGATAAGAGGTTTCAAAGATTGAGGGCAATGATAGAGAAGGTTCTCTTCCTGGATTCTGCAGGTCAAAATTCTTTAACCAATGGGATCTACAACATTACAGTAATCCATATGGGAAATGACCACAGCATGAATATCTGAAAGAACGGCTTCTCAATCTAAGAAAGGAGGTAACTAGTACGGTGGGATATGTACACTTTCAAACTTGCAAGATTGATGTCAGTCTTCCCAGATATATCAGATAGGAAACAGACAAGATTAATTAGTTTATTATTTTTGTAAGGTTACATGAACAGAATTTTACAACTCTGAAGGTACAAATCTCCCATTGTCTATTTTTATAGCCTGGTAAATTAGGGAAGATCCTTTCTGACTATCTTTCTCTGCCCATTATGCAACTGAGAGCTCTCCCCCCATTTTCTGACTGTTCCCTTGGCAGCATCTCCCAAAGTCATCCCACATACCATTATAAGAGGATTGTCAAAACAATATAACAATTTTATGTTCTTGAGAGGTGAAACAGGAGCAGTTGTCTCAATGTTCTAATCAAGAATTCACACATTATCACACATATTTTATATTTATTTGGTAGGCGATGACCGAAAACAGCCTTGTAATACAGCTTTCATCCTATGCAGGATGACTGTGCTCCTTTACATGATTTTATCTGTTCCTATACACTACAAAATACCCTTCACAAACCTGCCTGTCAACAGAAGTATAGACTTTTAATATATACTTCAATACATTTAAAGGTAAAGGAGACCCTGCAAATCGTGACCGAATCTAGGGTGCGGTCCTCATCCCTGTTTCTAAGCCGAAGAGCCAGTGTTCGTCCTGGGATGGCTCCGTGGTCATGTGGCTGGCATGACTGGACGCCTTAAGGCACATGGACACTGTTACCTTCCCACCGGAAGGGGCGGTACCTATCTATCTATTCGTGCTCGTGCACTTTCGAACCACTAGGTGGGCGGGAGCTGGGGTGGAACAGCAGGCACTCACCCTGCTGCGCGGCAATACTGGGTCACGATCCCGGGCCGCTGACCTTCCAGCCAGCAAGCCGAGCTCTTAACCACTTGCGCCACAATAGAAGTCATCAAATTGAGCTTAAAGCAACTCCCAATACACAAAGCTTCATTTTTTTAAAAAAATGTATGCTGTCTTGAGTTTGATACAAACAGAAAGGCAGGACATAAATTTGATAATAAATAAAAATGGGAATTCTACTAAACTTTGTCCTTTCATTAATTACTTGCACTAGCCCAGGAATGATAACCTTCATGTCTCTTTTTGGGTGCCCCCAAGCAACACCAATGACAATGACTGAAAATTGACACTGTGATTCCCATTATAATGATGGGAAAGTGTGACACATACAAAAAGTCATCACCTTGTGTCTGGAGCTCATGAAGCACTAGATGAGCCAAAGCAAGCTCAAAAGAAATCTCTATAATACTTTGTCCAAAAATGCTTAACTCTGTATCTTAATCCATTTGATGGGGTCATCCTCTCCATGAAGAAGTAAGTTTATGGAAGTTCTCCTGGACTCAAAGCTTCTGCTGGAACAGAGGTAGAAGCCATGGAGAATGCACAGCCTTTACTCAGCTTAGCCTGATATATCAGTTGTCCTCCTACCTGAACTGAGAAACCCTGGTGACCCCAGTATATATTTTTATCATATAGATTACTGTAATATATTCTACACTAGGTTGCCTTTAAACTAACCCAGAAAATGAGATAAAAATTGATACCCACATATAACAGCAATTCTCTAGTTTCTGCATTGGTTACTAACAGGTTTCTGAGTTTTGAATGACAAAGCCCTGTACCATAAGTGATATTAGCTCTAGGAGGAATCTTCCCTATCCATATACATGTCTAGGGAATTAATTCTTAAAGTCTTGTCCCTACAAGAAGCAAGGGATGTGGATCCAAAAGCATGTCTTTCTCTAAACTGAAATACCCTATATCTCCAGGCATACACCTGACATTCTACTTACTGAACCTATATGGTTGTGAAGATTCCATTTTTAGACATGTTCAATTATTTCTATTACTTCATTTTCAGTGCTGCTTTAGAGATTTTATGATGACCAGGCCCTTGTTTTTTTTTTTAGTTGGGTTGAATTGCAAAGGCATATGGGAAGAGGATATTGATTATTTTAATCCTGTATTTGTAAATTGCCTAGAGTCTTGGTGGCATATAAATATGAAATCTGTAGCATAAGCCTTATGGTAAGCTTCTAAATTGAAGTTAACTCTTGGTGGCTATATGCACTTACCTATGCTACTTTCTTGGCAATAATACAAAAGTAGTTTGCAAAAAATATTTAGGATTTTTTTTATTAAATTTCCCGGTCTAGCCTACAGCCCTCAAATTCCATCCAAGATGCAATCTGTTTCATCCTCTTAGCTTTTAGAAATCAGCTAAAGTCAGCTAGGTTTTTCTATCTGTCCTGACAAAAACAAAGAAAAAGTTTCAGCAATTTGGGGGAAAGCAAGAGTATATACAGTGATGAAAAAGTAGGAAGAGCCATGCCATATACATTAGCAAGGGCTAATGTATAATTAATTAATTATATTAAATAATTAAATTAATTTAAATTAAACCATCTCTTGTAAGGTTTGTCAAAACAAGGATTTTATCTAATTCCAACTATCAAGATTAGAAATTATGATAAACTGTATGAAATAATTATATAAGCATCCATTACCTCTGCTAAAATGACTGCTCTTGCATTTTTATAAAAATCAAATGCATTTTTTTCTACTTGAACTACACAAAGCAGTTCACAACAACAAATCAAAATTGACAGGACTGCAATAACATAAACAGAAGAGCAAAACACAAATGCCATAGTGAAATGGAAATCAGAGAAGCAATTAATAAAAATAATAGAACAAGACAAAGTTTAATAATAGGTATATTGAGGAGAGTTGGTCTGACACTGCCTTCATCAGCACCCAGTTATGTCATATCCTGAACATTTTCTTTTCCTACTGAACATTTAAAACATCAGATACAGAATTATACCACTCAGCTTTATCTCTTGAAGAAAGGCTGCATTGCAAAATCACCAGATGACTGGAAAATACAATGGTCTTGTTATAATGATTTAAAGGCCTCTGAAAAGGGAAATGTGGTACAAAGGAGAAAGAAGAGCCCATGACAGGCAGGATATTGCTTCACTTCAGATGACTGATTCTCTTATTTTACTAATAAGAATGCACTGCTGAGGAAAGAAGAATAAATTCCAAATTGTTAAAAGACTCAGTTTCATACTTGCTCAAAAGTTAATGTGTAACAGCACCCTTCAGCTGCAATCCTGGGTGTAAGCCTCACTAAATTCAGTGGAGCTTACATCTGAACAGATACACCGCACAGCACCAAGAGACCTTTGTTCAGGATATGACATAATGGAATGCTAGGCAAAGAAAGTGTAGGCTTTTAGCCAGTTGAAACTTTGTAGAGATAATAATTTACACACTTTGCTATCTTTATATCAAAGAAAATCGTCAGAAACAAAAAATAATTTCAATGTTTCTTCTAATACAGTTGAACTTGCTGAATCTTCATTTCACATTAAAGTTTAGAATCATAATAAAATTATGTCCAACAAAAGTTATGATTCTATTTTAATCTGACAAAGTCTTGCTGTCTGTTTATGGTACAGAGGGAGAGCTGGATCAAATATAATGCAAACAGATTTCTGCTCATGCAGCAAGGAAGACTTTTGCTTCCTTTGTTCTCTCCCCCACCCCACTGGCAATCTGAACCTTTCCCCTTCATATCTGTTCAAAATTAGAAATGCTGCTCAGAATCCTCTAAATTATTTCTGATACTTCATTATGGAATGTGATTTTCCCCTTCTGAAAAGTTGTTCCAAGTTTTTTGGTAAGCTGCTTTTGAATTTCCCTTCAGTATTAAAAGTAGTTGCCATTTTCTTTTTGCTGTGAAAGAAAAGTAACCCTAAAAGTTTTGAATTTACATGAAAAAATGTACAGTTCTTAGATTCAGACTCTGATGTTCATTCCATCTTGAATTTAAAAAGGCTTTTCCCAAAAGATTTACAATTCCATTTTATAATCACAGCACCCCAGTATTTTGGATTCAATTCTCTGTCTTTCCATTTATAGTTGTGAGATATGGTGACTTAGAAGTTTACCCTACAGACTTCAGTGGAAATTATCTTCAGATACCTACATAGAATAGGCATAAGGAACTTAAACTTTCTTTTTTAACAATAAATTTAAGTGCCAATAATATGCTAATAAAAACATTATGCAGAATACCCTTCCACAGCAAATATTGAAATTAAATATTCCATCACTTTTCCAAAAAAACAAGGAAGAGTAGATATGTGATGAGTTGACATTTTTCTAACAAAACTCTTTATTCTTCCACAAACATGGTTCCTAGAGTTAATGCAGAAAGAATCCTCAGTCATCCAGATAATGAAACAGATCTGGAGGCTTGTAAATCTTGTCAACTGGACTTTAATTTTTGATGGTAAGGTTAAGCTTTCAACTTCATTGAAAAATCTTTATCAAAACCAATTAAAAATAGGAGAAAGGAGTCCATAGATGTAAAACATACTAAACACCTTCCCCCACTGCTCTTCACTGCAATCAGCTGTTTCTGTTTTTAATTGTAAAAACTTAAAAATGTTTACAAAAAAGTAAACAGCTAAGGCTAAAGAAACCAAAGAAACTAGGTCAAAGCACTATCATAACACTGGAAAATTGTAAAATATAAAAATTATGTTACCTTTTTTAGCACAGGCATGCCTCAGATGCTAAATGCCTATTCTATTATTGCAAAAAATCATTTTTTTCAGGGCAATAATCAGTAATCAATGTTTTGGTATTTGTGCTTTTCAGCAAATTTATTTTTCTCTCTAATCTTCCTGTTTCTGTTCATGCTCCATAATTCCAGACCCTCTGAGTGACCCTAACACTGAATGCCCTGATTCCTCATCTTATTTTGAAAGACTGAGCAAATGACAATTAGCTAATGTTCTTGGAACTTCTGCCTGAGTTTCAGCCATAATTCATCTGGGCATTTAATGCTGTCTTAGACCAAATTATATTTTGCATTAATTCTGAAAAAGTACATACAAATACAGTTGCCATTATATCAAAGTAACTGTCCAGTATTAATGATAATTGCCTTATTTCCTGGAAGCATGAAATTATAATTTTATAGAATTAGAAGTGGCCATCCAAGCCCTGCTCAGAATCTAAGCCCCTACTCAGAGTAGGAATCTAAAGCTGCTGCAAGAGAGGATAGCTACTCATTACCTGACCATATCCAGTGAAGATGATATACAACTTCTCTGGGCTTCTGGTCCTACTGTCAAACTAACTTTGCTGTTGGGAGGTGTTTTTTTCCCTTATATTCAATTAGGATCTATTTTCCTATAATTTCAGAATTCTTACATCCTTTGGAATATTGTAAACAAATTTGAGAAGGATCATAAAAACCGTCCTTGGGGGCAACAGAGGAGGTGCGGTGGTGCAGAGGCTTAATGACGCCAGTTGTGTCAACCCGAGATGGCCAGCACTCTGGCGGTTCGAGCTGCAGCACTGCATGATGGAGTGATCTCCTATCACTCGCCTCCAGCTCCTGCCCATCCAGCAGTTTGAAAGCACGTAAAAATGCAAGTAGATCAATGGGTACCCCTTCAGGGGGAAGCCGGCTGGTAGTGGCAGGAACAGCGAGTCGGCATTGGACTTGCCTGTCTCTGGGGTGGAGCAGGAGCCATAGAGGATACCCCAGATGTGAACATCGCTGGCCAGCTGAGGGGGCGGGGTTTAGAAATAAATATAATTTATTTCTATATAATGCTTGTAAGCTGCCAAGAGTCTTTTGAGATTGGTGGCATAGAAATATAAAAATAAATAAATAGATAGATAAATTGATTAATTAATTAATTAATTGTCTTCTCTGGCCTGGCAGGAAGGACATCTTACCACTCCTGCAGGTGCAAGTGACTAATTTAAAAGGATAACTGTTCCTCTGCAGCCCCAGTTTATTTTATCTAATTATAATAGTAAACCCAATATAGTTATTTGCATAAAAAGGTAGCATTTTTATCATCCAAAATGATTTAGTATACAGAATTGCTTTTATATTACATACAAGAATGATACTTAATACAGTTTCATAACTCAAACATTGCTACCTCTTTAGATATTCAAAGTTTTAAATCATCACTCATTTCTGGAATACTGAACTAAGTTCAAAGTGCCATTAACAACTTTCAACCGAAAATGCTACCCTAAAGATATTAAACTGCATATAATTATAGCCTTTGGTTTAGTAAGCTAAAGATGAAGTAGAAACACATATGTTATTAGTGTAAAGCCACTAAAAAAATATAATAGCAATTCTACTTCTGTGAATTAAAATGGTTTAATTATGAAATAACCAATAGCATTTTAAATTCCTGCTACTATTTTACAACTTAAATCAGTCATGTGAGAGTTAATTATTAACTTCATTCTGCTAAATGAAATCATTTTCACAAGGAAAACGCCAAGAGTTCAGGGTCAGACTATAATGAGAGAATTGCTGATGATGAATGTACATGCATGTGTATATATGATACATGAACACACATAAATATACTCTTGAGGTATATTTACTTTCCATTATTGTACAAAACTACTATGCTTTCCTATCCTTGTTAAGGAAAAAATCCACCTTCCATCAGTCTCCACATCATTACTGGGAATACCACAAGCATTATTGTTGTTCAGTTGCTCAGTCGTGTCTGACTCTTCACAATCTCATGGACTGCAGCACACCAGGCCTCCATGTACTGCACTGCCTCCTAGAGTCTGCCCAAATCCACTCTTGTGTCTATAATGCTATCTAACCATCTTATCCTCTGCTGTCCCTTCTCCTTTTGCCTTCATTATTTCCCAGCAACATTGGTCTTTTCCAATGAGTCCTGTCTTCACATTAAGTGGCCAAATTATTTGAGATTCAGCTTCAGTATCTGTCCTTCCAATGAACAGCAGAGTTGATTTCCTTTCAGATTGAGTGGTTTGACCTCCTTGAAGTCCAAGGCAACTCTCAAGAGTCTTCTCCAGCACTACAATTCAAAGGCATCTATTCTTTGGTGCTCAGCCTTCCTTATGGTCCAGCTCTTACAGCCATATTTTTTTCTACTGGGAAAACAATAACTTTGACTGTCCAGATCTTTGTTGGCTAGGTGATGTGTCTGCTTTTCAATATACTGTCTAAGTTTGCCATAGTTTTCCTCCAAAGCAAGTATCTTTTAATTTCATAGCTGCAGTCACCATCTGCAATGATCTTGGAGCCCAAAAAGGTAAAATCTGTCACTATTTCCATTTCTTCCCCTTTTATTTGCCAGGAAGTAATGGAATTGAATGCCATGATCTTATTTTTTTTAATGGTGAGTTTCAAGCCAGTTCTTATACTTTCCTCTTTTACCCTCATTAAGAGGCTCTTTAGTTCCCTTTCACTTTCTGCCATTAAAGTGGTATCATTTGCATGTATGAAGTTGATATGAGGTGCAGTGGTACAGCAGCTTAATGCTGCCATATATATCGACCAGAAATGGCCAGCAGTCTGGCAGTTCGAGCCACAACTCCGCATGACAGGGTGATTTCCCGTCACTTGCCTCCAGCTCCTGCCCATACAGCAGTTCGAAAGCTTGTGAAAATGCGAGTAGATTGATGGGTACCTCCTTCGGAAGGAAAAGCCAGCAGGCAAAACGACAGAGCAGCGAGTCAGCGTGGAACTCGCCCATCCTGGGAGTGGAACAGGAGTCTTGGAGGATGCCCTGGATATGAACATCGCCAGCCAGCCAACGGGGGCAGGGTAAATAAAAAGTAATGTATAATCTCTAATTTATGTAAGCCGCCAAGAGTCTTCGGAAAATGGTGGCATAGAAATGTGATCAATCAATCAATATTTCTCCTGGGAATCTTAATTCTGGCTTGTGATTCACCCAGCCCAGCATTGCATATTATGTACTCTGCATATGTGTTAATAAGCAGGGTGACAATACTTTTCATACTCCTTTCCCAATTTTGAATCAATCTGTTGTTCTATTTACGGTTCTAACTGTTGCTTCTTGACCAGCATACATGTTACTCAGGAGACAGGCAAAGTGTCTGGTACTCCCATCTCTTTAAAAATTTCCCACAGTGTGTTGTGATCTACACAATCAAAGGCTTTAGCATAGTCAATGAAGCAGGAGGAGATTTTTTCTAGAACTCCCTTGCTTTCTCCATATCCAACGAATGTTGGCAATTTGATCTCTAGTTCCTCTGCCTCTTTGAAACCCAATTGTACTTCTGGTAATTTTCAATTCACATACTCCTAAAGCTGACCTTATAGTATTTTGAGCATAACCTTGCTGGCATGTGAAATGAGCACAATTGTACAGTAGTTTGAACATTATTTGGACTGCCCTTCTTTGGGATTGGAACATAAACTGACCTTTTCCAATCCTGTGGACATTGTTGAGTTTTCCAAATTTGCTGGCATATGGAGTGCAGCACTTGCACAGCATCATCTTTTAGGAATTTAATAATTCAGCTGAAATATCATCACCTCCAGCAGTTTTGTTGTTAGTAATGTTTCCTAAGGCCCACATGATTTCACACTTCAGGATGTCTGGTTCTAGGTCAGTGACTGCACCATCATGGTTATCAGGGACATTTAGACCTTTCTTGTTTAGGTCTTCTGTGTATTCTTGCCACATCTTCTTAATCTCTTCTGCTTCTGTTATGTCCCTACCATTTTTGTCCTTTATCATTCCCATTTTTGCACAAAAGTTTCCCTTGATATCTCCAATTTTCTTGAAGAGATCTCTAGTCTTTCCCAGTCTATTATTTTCCTCTATTTCTTTTCACTGTTCATTTAAGAAGGCATTCTTGTCCCTCCTTGCTATTCTCTGGAAATCTGCATTCAGTTGGGTATATCTTTCTCCCTCAAGCATGCCTAACAGCAATTAGACATACCTGACTTTCTAATGCATAATTACAAACTGGAAAATGATAGCTGGTATCATAATATATTTTTAACTATACATGATCAATTCTGAAGTGTCTGTGTTTAACACAAGCCACATTTTTGTGATATTTGCCTGAAGTCATAAGCAAGGGAAAAGCATTGCATATTTATTGCAACAAAAAATTTGAAATTCTTTGGTAACTTACAATCACTAAGAAATCTGAAGGGTATTTAATATGTTTACATACAATAAGTCATCTTCCTAGTGTTGAATGAAGTCCAAATGACAGAGAAATACAGTAAGTAACATCTAAAGCTCTTTTTTTATTAGCTGAATAAGGCAACACTACATCAACACTACATTAAAGCAGAATGCAAAGCAAAGCACCAGAAAGCTTGAATACCATGCTCATCACATAAGAAGTTATGGTAGCATAGCAAGTCATGTCATCTTCCTTGGGGTCAATTATCCAGAAAATGAGCTGCCATGTATGTAACAAAAATTGAGGACATTTAACCTATTTTAGGCAGACAGTAATGTTATGGTATACATCCTACAATATTAACTAAATTTATTTTAAATTCTAGTTAATGTAGCAATATGAATTGTTATGTACATATATGGGTTCCTTTTGAGTGAAGCAATGATATACAAAGTGCAAAAAGTGTGGTAAGCAAAGAAATTAGGCATGAGATAAAAAAGGAAATATAGCATTGTATGCCATCAGATTGATTCATAAGTATTACCCATCATGATTTTGGTTAATTAAGGCTTTCTTATTATTAGGTTTTTCAGAAATATAGAGATGGTGTAGACTAGGTCATCAGTCATACCTGTACCACACACAGCATTTCCTGCTAATGATAAGGACAACAGTAGTCATTTTTGAAATATTCTGGCCAGTATCATGATAGAACAGTGCAACCAAAACTGAGTTTTACCTCATGAATAGTCACACTGTCCTATGAAAGATCTCTACTCTAACTTGCAAGCCAATATACTTTTGCTTGTACCACACCAAATAGAAGAGAAAAAGTATCCCTTCTATTTGGTGTAGTAAAAGCAACAGATATGGAGTATACCAACACATTTTAGAGTAGGAACATGCACTGCACTGATAGATTCAGGATAATTACTTATACAAAATGCTAATTACAAGTAGAATTCCCTATTCCAACTAGTTTAATATATACATGGAGAACAGATTTTTTTAAAAATGTTTATATTAAATATAATTCAAATAGCATTCTATGTAAATTTAACAGTAAAAAAACTATGATCTAGTACAATTTTAAAAATTCACAGTACTTCCTAGCTTACCTCCAAAAGACCATCCTCTGGTAAATCTGTACAATGGACAGCATTTTGGATCTTGTTTTTACCAAATAGAGCACGGAGGGTGGCAGGACGGAGGTAACGGGCTATTTCCTGCATAAAATAGAAATCGTTAGATGTGAAGGAAAAATGAAGGAAATAATTTCACACTTGAAAGGAAACAGAGATGATAAGCATTTTTGTAGAAGGGGTTTATATTTCAAATATAAAGTTTCTCTCCCCAAAAAGAATTCCATTTTGGTCTGAGTGTTATATAAGTAATTTGGTACAAATTACAAAGAAAAATAATTTAATACAAATAAGTGAGAAAGAATTAAAACTGCATGCCATCTGCTCAGTTGAAATCCTGACAAGTAACTGAAAGATATTTTATCTATCATTAATAATCACAGTTTGTTTGTTACAGTTATCTAAAGATTCTAGTATTAGTTGACTGGGACTGCTGAAACATACTAACACTTGATTTTTAGAAAAGTCTGCAAGGAACCTCCAGGGTCTCCAGTTTGCCAACCACACCTGCATTTCTTAAGAAAGATGAAAAAAGATATTTAGAGGTGCTTTAGGCAATGCCTCTTCCAAGATAGTTGGAAGGAATAATCCAGGGAGTCACTTACAATGTTTTTAAGTATCTGGAGATGATGGATTTTTAAAAATTATTTTGTAAGTAATCTATCTATTGAAAATACAATCTTCTTGCTCCCTATCAACACCAGTTTGGACTGGCCTTGAAAAGGAGCTAAACCAGTGTAACTTTGCCCCAAATCCTGCAGCCAGCCCAAAAGGATACCATGGTCAATGCTATCAAAAGGAGGGCAAGGATGAATGTATTGCTCCCATCTCACTCTTGCTAGAGATCATCTACAAGTGCAATCAATGCTGTTTCTGTCCATAACTAGGCCTGAACCCTGACTGAAAGGAGTCCAGATAATCAGTTTCGTCCAGAACCCACTGGAGCTGAAGCACAACCACCTTTTCCATCACTTTCCCTAAAAAGGTATAAGAGACTGGATGGAAATTGTTTAAGCAGGTGGGGTCCAGTGATGATTTCTTGAGGAGGTGGAGAACCAAAGCCTCCTTGAATAGTGCCAGGAACACCACCTCCTGCAGTGATATGTTGGTCACCACCTGAACTCAGCTAGAGGTCACCATCCTGAAAGTTTTAACTAGCCTGGAGGGACACAGATGTAATAAATAAGTAATTGCGCTAACAGCCCTGAGGACCTTATCTACTTTCTCAGGGACAACTGGATCAAATTAGGTAAGCTTACTCCCCTGGCATCTCTAACAGACCTGGTCCACACTTAGACTTCAAATGTGAATGGATCTGAACAATTTTATCCATCAGGTGTTCCATAAAGTATGCTCAATTTTATGATTTTTTTTCCACAGTTGTTTAGTGGATCACACAGTTGTTAAGCAAATCTAGCTTCCCACATTGACTTTGCTTGTTGGAAGCTGGCTGGAACACTGAAAATGGTAATCACATGACTTCAAGACATCGCAAGTGAATAAATACATGCTGACTGCCAACCGTTAAACTTTGGTAACATGACCATGGGGATGCTACTTTGGTTATAAATGCAAGGAACAATTATAAGTAATTTTTTCAGTGCTATTGTAACTTTGAACGGTCACTGAATGAATGGTTGTAAGTCAAGGACTATCTGTATTATCCAAGACAGTTCTTTTGCTTTTGTTCCAGTAATAAAGAAAAACACAAAGTCGTCTCTGAACTTCAGACAATCTAAGAAACTCTGTCTTTCTTATCACTGTGTTATTACAGAAACAAAATATTTTTTTCTTGTATGACCAGCTTTCAGGATAATTTGAGCCAAAGAAATATTCCCAAATTTATTGTTTCTCATTACATGCATTCTTTCCATTGTACAAA
>JANHZU010001099.1:162991-175513 GCA_032468055.1 Acrochordus granulatus
AAGCTCAAGTACTTTGGCCACATAATGCGCAGGGATGACTCATTAGAAAAGACTGTGATGCTGGGAAGGATTGAAGGAAAGAGGAGAAGGGGACGGCGGAGGATGAGATGGGTAGATAGCATAGTCAGTGTGATGGGTGTGAGCTTGGGAGGACTCCGGGGGCAGTGCAGGACAGGGGGGCCTGGCGTAGTGCAGTCCATGGGGTTGTGAAGAGTCGGACACAACTGCGCGACTGAACAACAACAATGGTTTTCCCAGTATGGCTGTGAGAATTGGACCATAAGGCAGGCTAAGCACCAAAGAATTGATGCCTTTGAATTGTGTTGCTGCAGAAGATTCTTGAGAGTTCCTTGGACTGCAAGGAGATCAAATCAATCAATTGTAAAGGAAATCAACCGACTGTTCATTGGAAGTACAGATACTGAAACTGAAGCTCAAATACTTTGACCACATAATGCAAAGAGAAGACTCAGTGGAAAAGATTGTGATACTGGGAAAGATTGAAAGCAAAAGGAGAAGGGGAATGGCAAAGAATTATGTCACAGTTGTTCTTTCAAGTTATTTGTTTCACATCCAGAGAGAGGAGTTCTTGTGTTTGTGATTAACATCAAATTCCAAAGCCAGTGGCTGAAGTGGAACCAAGACAACCGAATTCCATTAGAATAATGCTTCGTTCCATTTATGGGTTTTTAAAATCAAAAGTAATCATATATATTTATGGCATGACTACTTCCCTTTAAAAAAATAGTATTAGAAAACTCTCTGATCTTAGGGTTCCTATATGTTTAGTTGCAGAGCACAATGGCTGAATGGTTAAGACACTGGGCTTGTCAACTGGAAGGCTGGCATCTTGAGCTTGAGACAAAGTGCCGCCACGTAATGGGATGAGCTCCCATTACTTGTCCCAGCTACTCCCAACCTAGCAGTTTAAAAGCATACAAAACTGCAAGTAGATACATTGGTACCACCTTCAGTGGGAAAGGTAGCAGCATTCCATGTACCTTGGTGTATAGTCATGCCAGCCACCACACCACGGATTCATCTTCAGACAAACACTGGCTCCCTTGGCTGTGAATTGGAGATGAACACCACCCCCTAGAGTTGGAAACTTATACCTTATGCTTAATTGTATGAGAATAAAGTAAAATTTCCACAAAATGAGTTTTAAAGCTTTCCTACTTTAATTAGATTTTCAGTATTAATGCAACAGATGACTATAATCGTTAATTATATTGTTAAAATACAGGTATATAATTCAAAGTTAAAACATCAACAGTTATAGATTTCAGTTGTGACAATTTCTTCCTCAATCAGTATTTTGTTTGAATAATTATTTATGCTCGCATAAGAAACTTTATATATGAATATAGAATATGCTTCTTCTCCTGGAGAGTTCCAACTTAGGGAAGACTGAGGTGAGTTAAAATGAAACTGGAAATTCTTTGAAATAGTTTACATTTTATATAAAAAACAATGGTTGCAGTGTTTTACCAGTATCTAAAACAGGTATGTGTATAATCCAAAGCTCCCCAATGCCTGCTAAAGTTTTTGTGCTGTTCTCACAGCCCTTTCTTAAGTTGCCGCTAATTGTAATTCATGCTAGAGAGAAAAATTACATGGAATTAATAATATTCATTTTATTTAATAGACTTAAATTTTGTGTCCAGACATCTGCCCACCTTAGAGAGTAAAGCCCACAGCATATCAGTCAAAGACCAGATATGGATCTTGGCTCAAAATAGAGTACCTATCCTTGTCCTGTGAGGAATCATTTTCTGGGTCTCTGATACAGCTGTGCAAGTCATAGATACAGCTGATAAACCTACACGGTCTTTTCAACTTTTAATTTTTTGGACCCTTTCCTCTCCCTATACTCATTAATAACTTATTAGTCCTGAAACTTCATAGATTTTATAAGATTATTTTAAAATACGCCATTGTTTTATTTTAATTTAGACAGTTTAGTTGATATTTCATACAGGCAGTTTATAGCACTATCCAACCATCACAGTATGTATCAAGACTTTGTTTTGCCCCAGCAATGACTAGATGATTCCAAAAATCACTAATGTAAAATATGCACAAAATACTTATTCATGTAAATTGAACTTATAGGTAGTACTCACTTAACAAGTGGTCACTAAGCAAGGACCACCTGTAGTTCATTTGAGGTAAAAATACTGAAACACATTCACTTGAGTTTATTATTACCAAGAATAATTAATGAATAACATATGCAGGATAAATAAATATTTGGCTACTGATGAATAGAGATAAATTAAAGGCTTATAGAGAAAGAATTCTATCAGTATAGAACTCCATAGGAGACACATGGTTTAAATTATAAATTTATAACATAATTAACTTTCATAGAAATAAATGTGAACACTTATTCATTAAAAAAATTGTTTCTTTCATGGCAGCTAAATGTGACTAGTTTAGTCATAATATCAGTTAAGTTTATATTTTGGATAAGCAAAATATAATTAAAGCTGATCCCATTACTGTGTGCAAATGAAATAAAATGGGATTGTAATCTAGTTACCTTCTATTGGCTCATCAGTACTTACATTTATTGTATCTCTGACTTCAGCTCTAATAACAGGACCCAGAATCCCACGTTCTTTGGGCAAAGTGGTATATGTGCGTTTCCTGAAGCTGTCATCTTTATATTGCCTGAAGACTGCCTTTTTGTATTTCTTGCCAATAAGATTTGAAAAATTATCTAGATATTGAGCTTTATATTTTCTTTACAATTGAGAAAAGAAAAAGAATAGGCCTTAATAAGATCCCTTATATCGAAATATCCAAGTAGGATAAAAATACATGAGTGGGAAAGTCAATGTTTACAAATCTATATGATAAACAACGAGAAAGTATGTTCATTATAGTAAAAGACCCTAGTAATGCTATATACATAGATGTCCAAATGGGTATAAGCAGAGAATGAGGTGATGGATCTGGGGCCCTCCAAATGCTATGGGATTATGACATTTTCATTGTTGACTGCTGTTCAAACATTTTTCTTATTACCACTAACCACTGGCCATTGTGACACATTAATTGGAGCTGAATTCCAACACCTGACAACACAGACTAGACTAGACTTGTTTTAATTGGCTACATGAGCATCCTTTTTAATTTCTTGTAATTTTTCACATTTATGTTAACAGATTCTCTAATTCAGTCATCTCATATGTTTGAAAATTCCAATCCTCCCAATGACACACTGGTTAGTTGATCTCGGAGAAGGCAATTACTGTCAGAACATAAAATGAAAAAGTGCTAACAAAGAGAATGCTTTAATCTTCCTTAAGTACTGTACTACTTTTGTTTTCAGAATATCTTGCCTCCCGTTACACAAGATTTTAAATGTATTTAAAAATCGAAATTGGAGCAAGAGACTCTCTCTGTGAAGATATAATATCTTGAAAAACATAAAGATCTTTTGGGAGAAATTAGGACTGTAGCAAATAAATCTTCTTTCCTAATCTTAAGGGAATGAAATGATGGCAGTATTGTGAATGAACTTTCTACTAAGAATTTTTCATTCTTTCATTCTGCCATCCTTATTTTCCCTGCATAATTGTATGAAAATAGAAAGATCTACTAAGAACGTAATATGAAATGACTTTTACTTACAGTACTATCAATAAACATTTATTTAATGGAATCAAGAAGCAAAAGAGAGGTTCGTACTTTATAATTTAACACATGAGGATGTGTCACATTTAACTAAATGGTCTATAAGCCTTGGTTTGCAATATGACATTCAGTCAAGTTACCTGTCAATACTGCTAGGAATTTCTGGAGCATAATCCCAGGTGATTTCTTCCGCAGCAATATAATAGTCCCAGTTGTTAATCATCCTCAGTTCTTTAAAGGATAACCTCCTTGTTAAAGTGTCTGAATTTCCACAGTCTTTAATATTTAGATAACCATACATTCCAGCTAAATTGATAGGCCGATGAGACAAGGATAATAAAGCATCTTAATGGTTGTGGTACATATATATCTGCTTGCTATTCATGTTGCCTTTCTGACTTAGGTTAAAAAGATTGCCCATTTTATATTTTTTATTTTAAAAAAGGAATATCTATCCAAGAAACAACAAAAACTTCCTCCTCTTTGGCCCACAAAAAAAAATCTATGAATGATACATAATTCTCAGACATTTAAATAAGTTAGTAGATGTGGAGATACATACTTATGTACCAACTACTTTTGATAGCTTAATTTGGTAGGAGAGGCCATTTCAGTGACCTGATTTATGCTCATTATATAATTAGCCACTCCTCTTTTCAGGGACAAAAGATCTTAATAAATGGACTCTATTTCCTGCAGTAGGACTCCTTTCATATATTATTGTGAGTCCCACACAAGAGAATGTAACTGTACAGCTTGCCTGCCGATAAAGATAATCTTGCCTTGTAGATGCTTTGCAACCAGAGAAGATATCAGCCATTTTCCTGTTTTGCTCACTGACATGTTGGCTGTCACTGAGGCACCTCCAACAAGGTTGATAGTTGACACTTTGTAATGGTTTTGTTCCAAGGTTTGTCCATTGAAGTGGACAGAGAAGATCTCAGGAGTGGAACTCATTCCTATTAAATGCCAACTAATATGATCATAAGCACAAGCCTGAACATCTGGAAGAAAAGAACAGTTGTTGTAGTTGTCATAAAAATGACTGTAATTTCATCTGAATCAAGTTAATATGGAAGAAGACATACCAGGCAATGTTCCATTAGCATACCCATTAATTGTGTATTGGAGGGAGGCCTTTTTATACCAATTCTTGCTTTCATCAAACACAGCAAACATCAGCACATATTCCCTGTTGAAAAGTTTCTGCATCCCGTCTTCATTCAGGCTTCCTAGAAAGAAAAGATGGCACAGATTATCAAATGCTACAATAACTTCTTGAATAGCAGAGGCATTTTAAGTCAGTGTTTAGTGTAACAAAATGCTTTTCACTATTCCATCTAACTTTTAAGGAAATTGAAGATCAGCTTTTCTGGAGGCCAATAGATTAAAGAAAACTGATAGTGTCCTTTTCATAAACAGAACCTTTAGAGACGGGCAATCATAGCTTGCAGACCATGGAGCCCTCATCCTTTCTTTCTGGTCCCAGGACCCCCAAGATTTATTGCCTTAAACAAAAAATTATCACAATAGGCTTAATGCTCTCATTTAATTCCCTTTTAAAACAAAGCAAAACAACCAAAAAAAGGGCCCAAGTGTTTACTTATGTCTTTCTAGTGTTACCTGAGTGGTTGTATGTTTGCCGTTGTGTAAGATACTGATTTTTTAGTTTTATATTTTTTTCTTACTGTGTAAGATACTGTTTTTTTTAAAGAAAGGAAGAGTGAGAGATGTCCAACCCTCAAGCTGAAACAAGCTTCCTGTTCCTGATCGAAAGGAACGTTGCCCACAGTGAGAAGAAATGGATAAAACTGAACTAGGCTAAGCTCAGTGTATAAAGTTAACGGTTCCCACCTTCTTTGTCACTATTAGAGATACAGTACATCATTATCCTCAATACTAAAAGCACTTGATTCATCACAATTATTTTGAGCATTCTGCAATATCTAATTCTTTTTATATTTATCTTTTTTGTTACCTTCTTTACATATCAGCAGAGCACCAATGAGACCAGAATTAAAGTCTTGCACCATGTTTACATACGAATAGTAGGCATAAGTGAGGCAGGGAGGATCATCTTGTTTTGGTCCAATTTCAGCAGTGATATTCCACACGTATCTGAATGACTGGCCAGGAGGCACAGCATCATCCAGTCTTTCTATAGTTGATGTTCCTTCAGAATATGAAGAACCTTCAGTGGCAAAGGAAAGAAATTGTTATTCATTACCAACACTGCCATTGTAAAATAAATGTATATAGATGTTAGTGTGAGTGTACATGCACCCACTTGATAACTATTACAGATCTAGTTGCAAACTGGGTCCTCCTTTGTTCTTCACATATAGTACAAAAGAGATCTTAAGCCATATTTCAGCTGTCCTATCCTCTTTTTTTCGGCTACTCAAGGGCTCTAAGTATGCACTATCCAAGAGCTCTTCTATTTGGCTCCACTTCTACTCGTCAGTCCCTTCAAACTATTTTAAATACATTTTTTTAAATTTATTTTAATATTTATTTAATATGTAACTAATTATTTATTTATTAAATTTGTATGCCTCCAATCTCATGAACAGTGACACTTGGTGGCTTGCAGTCCACAAAAAGTAAAAACAATATTAATAACAAAAACTAAACATTGATCTACAAATTTAAAATTTAGATTAGATATGCGTCTAGGAGGAGGGGAGCAAATGTATGGGGGTTGAGACAATTTAATCTTTTAGCCACCTCCATGTTGACATCCCTTTCTTAGGACCCCACGCCAACTGGCAAAGCCAGGTCTTCAGGATCTTTCGAAAGGCCAGAAGGGTGGGGGGAAAATCTCACTTCAGGGAGCAAGATGTTCCAAAGAACAAAAGCCATGGCAGAAAAGGCTCTTCTCCTGGACCCACCAGCCAGAACTCCTTGACCGACAGGGTCCGCAGCATGCCTTTGCTGCCTGCCCTGATGGGACCGGCCACTTCCATTGGACTGAGGCAATTCTGCAGGTAACCAGGATCTATACAAGGTTAGATAAGGATTATCTTCACTCCTCCAAACCCAAAATAGACATAGCACACTCTGGGTTGATTTAGTGACTTTCCTTCAACAGATCAATAAAAGTGTGCAAAAATATAATTCCTTAGTATCCTGAATCACTTTATATAAAAAAGAATTAAAGTAAATTGCTGGCATCACCCTCTGTTTTCAGTACATGTTGAATATTTTTGTTTGATATTTTTATGGCCAAGCAGGAAACATTTATAAATGAGGTGAAACTGATTGGCTCTCTGATTTAAAAAACAATTATTCTTTCTACATACTAAAATGCCCTCTGAAAACTGTAAAGATGCTATGATATACTATTGTTCATTTATAAGATGACACTTTTCCTAATCCTTGTAACCTCAATCATAGGCTGTAAAGTGATGACTTAGGAAGAGGCAAGGGATTATAAATCCTAAAACAATGCCTAAAGTAAAACACCAGGAACAGGATGTTGAAGATTGTATGGTGAGTTGTCATGTATATACTTTATACATCAGTTAGTTCCTGCTGAAGAGAAGATGGAAATTGAGGTCTTATCAGTTACTTCAGGCCCTCAACTATCGTTCATATATGAATAATTACAACGTTCTTATATCTTGAGTTCACAAGACACAGATACTTTATTGGTGTGATTAGACACACAAGGAATTTGACTCTAGTATAGCCACTCTCAATATACTCACAAGACAACAGGAAAATAAAATAATGACATAAACAAAATAAAAGCATGAATTCAAACAGAAGAATGTGCATCAAAATGTGCAGCCAGTAGAAAACGAAATTACAACCTATTGATAAATATGTATAAATATTAGACAGAATATTTTGTAATTGTTGTGTCCTGTCATATAGCATGAGTTAAATATTCAGCAAATGAAGGCATGAAGGAAAAAATATATCCTTGTGTCTGTTTGTTTTGGTATGCAATACCCTATAGTGCCCTCCAAATTCTGGTCCATCTGCAGAGCCAGTAGATCCATCATCTGGGTTCACTGATTTGTCTAGGTTGCTATCTGGCTCTGATTCAGTGTCATTTGCTTCTGATTTTGGACAAGGCATTGGAAACTTATACTGCTGTGTGGGAATGGCCTTGGAAACTGGAATATGTTGCCTAGGGAATGGTCAGTTAAGAGACAGCATAGATCACAGCTACAGCATCTCTTCAGCCCATCTCCCAAGGTCATTCCCACATACCATTAAACACCTTGATGGAGAGTCAACAAAGCTGAAAGAAGATCAGAAGACATGGTCCAGGAAACTCAAAGTTGCCTTTTCTCCCACAAGTGGTAACTGGGGTATCCAATGTTGCTGTAATAGGCTTCACCTGGACTGATGCCCACAATCAAAAAATTCAAGGACACAGCTCTGACACATTCCTTCCAAGTACTAGGAAAACCCTGAATTATGAAGAAAACCATTTACTGAAAAATCTAGGCTTCAAGCCCTATATAAAACAGTTTCTAGGTTTTAAATCCTATGCTTCTTTCTTTTGTTCTTATTTAATAATGGTCTCAGAGCCATTTAAGTCCCTGCTTTTAAGCTTGTCAACTGCTGTCCACATTCCGTCCTATTCATGTTACCTTAAGATTTAGCTCCATTACATCTACTGAAATTAAAAATGATCAGGATATTCAGACAATATTGTGGTAGTGTTTACCTTCTGACCACTTGTTGTACACAGCACTCTGTGGGTGAATGCTCACTGGTTGGGTAGCAAAATTCCTGAAATGAATAATGAGGATGTCTCCCACTTCACCACGTATTGTTGGCCCCAGAAGCCCTGCTCAAAACAAATGAATGCGTTATTTTAAAGAGAAAGACTAAATATACAAAATGGTACTTGAAATAATATTTTTCTTCTGGATGAACATAAATTGCAGTGAAGGTACTGAAGGTGAAGACAGACAAGGCTTGTTATAAAATGAATCAGCTACCTTTTTATAGGACCAACTGTTTTCTTTTGAACAGGAATTATTGTGTTCTCTATCTGTCCCTATCTCCCTGCAAGAAGCTCATGTTAACATTTAAATTCCAAAATAATCCACCTGACAATTTATATTCAGGCAAAGAGATAATGGCTTAGCATTTCATCCAAAAGATGCATGTTGGGTTATGTACATGGATGGGGGAATGGAGCAGCCATCTCACAAGAAATTCTGGTTGGATGAGTAGGTACAGTAACTTTAACTTGTTTCATTTGTTCTCTGCTTCAGTTATATTGAAAAATGGTAACTAATTTCATAAATTAAAGAATACTTGCTCAGACAATACAGATATAAAACTGAGGGCATGGGAGATTTGTCCAGAAGCCAGTAGTTACTAGATCATAATAAGTCTTTGAAATCCTGTCTAAGCTCAATGTTGCAGCCACTGTATCACCCACAAGCAGGGTAGGGTTCTCATCCACATTACAGGTTGATGAGCACAGAATGCTTATTTGACATTCTGTCCATCTGTCCCTTTAGTTCAACTTTGCTGTACTGCTGAAAGGCATTATGGTTAAGATCAGGAGTGTTAAAGAAAGTGAAGGCTTATTGTAATAAATAAAGAGAAAACTTTGCCAAATAATTGCATGAAGGCAAAAATTCAACATGTAACAAACAACAGCAAATATTTGCCTTGTAGTAAAAAAGGATGAAAGAACTGACCATTTGATCAGTGGCTGCAAAATTTCACAAACTGACTACAAAGCCGTGTCATGACCTAGTTTTCAGAATTATTAACTGGAAATTTTGCCAAAGGTTTGGATTTGAATACAGTAAAAACTATTGGGAGCATGAAGTTGAGTACATTTCACTCACTGGAAAATGTGTGAGTTAAGATCTTATGGGACAGGCATCTCATTCATAACATGCCTGATGTAACAGTTATTGAAAAGAAGAAATTCTAGTTCATATACGTTGCTATTCCAGGTGATACTAGGACTGAGGAAAAAGAATTGGAAAAAAATTACGGAATATTGGGACTACCAGATCAAAGGTGAATGTTTATGGAAAAAGAAATCCATAGTTATATCAATTGTGATTAGAGCTTGTGGAGTGATACCTAAAGGACTTCCTTGATATCTGGAAATGTTTATCAAACTTCAACACCTTAACTTTACAAAAAAATTGGAACTGCCTATACTCTTAGACACTACCTTAATAATTCTTAGGTCCTTGGCTACGACTTGTTATTAAGTTGCACCCAGACTGTGAACCTAACTGCAAATTACCCATATCATAATACTACAATAAATTAATGTCTTTAGTTTTTGTCTTTAGAACTAGACTTTATGAAAATAAAGTCACATCATATCTGAAATGTAATAAAGTATATTGGTGAGGAAGAGATGGAACGAAGTGATTTTTTACTCTCTAACCTGTTTTGTTGTCTCTTAATGTTGGCCATTATTTCCTGCTGACTGACTGGTGGAATCAGAAAAATAAGACTGTTAAGCATATGTTCTCTCTGCTTATTTGGGGATGATGGTCTTCAGGACATAATCTATACATTGAGATCTCCCTCAACATCTTCAAATGTTACCTATCCTAAATCAAAATGTCTGAGTGTTGAAAAATTAACTAAACTTGGGATGGTTTACAACTGCAGATCATTTGGGTTCATAATCATAGGAACACTACACATTGAATATAGTCTGAAAATATTGCCTTTACCTGAGAGCCCATCTCTTGGTTTTTCTTGTTTGAAATCTACTTCATATTCTCTATAGACAATTTTTTTAAATGCATGATCTGACTCTGATAATCTGAAATCATACAAAATAATTTAATAAAATAATATATTTCAACTCTTTGACTGAAAATACACTATGCAAGTTAAGTCCATTTCCATACATTAAAAATAAGTCTTTGTAATGCCTTTGACCACATGCAGTGAAGGAACAAGGAATAATGGAATTTTTTCACTGACAAGAGGAAATATTTGGGGAGAAAAGAAATCCTATATGCATCAGGCCATATAAATATCAGGACCTTGAACAATACCCTGAAAGTAACCTAAAGCATGCCATCCACTTATACATTACTTCTAAACACTAGTTTGCATTTGTGGCAACACTTCATACTTTAATGAAACTAGCAAATGGAATGTCCTATCAATCAGCTATATATAGAAGTCAAAACTCAGGAATACTATTATTCAACTCTCACACTGATGCACACTCAGTGATTCCATCTATTGGACATAAGAAATACTGTAGAGAGGCTCTATCACACCTGGGAACTCTATCAGCGTACACAAAACTTTTTGGATCAGTTCATAAGGAATATAAAAGAAGAGAAAGAGATAGATATGGCAGGAGAAAATAGATGCTGAATATAAATAGAATGGAGCTTCCTGTGAAAGTAACGGGAATGAAAAAATGTTCAGAACTTTAATGAGAACATTGAAATTTAACATGCAGCATAACATTAACAAAGCTGAGAGGATAGAATTCCAGTAAAGAGTTTATAGTAAGCTCGATAAGTGATAGGAGTATTGGATAAGTAGTTACCGCAAAGCATGCAGAGATTAAAGAACAAAGAGTAAAGAGGCTGTTAAGCAAGTGAAAACATTTGGCAATTGCTATAGACAGAAGGATAAAGCAAACCAAAATACATCACCTAAATCAAACGGTAAAACTTTTCTTGAACTATGCTTATCAGTTGTTTATTTAAAATGCTTCCCTCCTACAGCTGTTGAATTATATGTACAAGGTGGTACACAGATAATAAAAAAATACACTGGAAATCATAGAAAGAACCAAAACATCACTATAAAAAGGAGCAGCCAAGCCTCCTACATTTTGAGAATTTCAGTTGGTGAGCATAGGACTACAAGCTTGAATAGTCTGCTCAGTGTAATATAACCTTTGTTCCTAACTGGCAAATATGAATTACAAACAAAAATATAAGTAACGATTCTTAGTTTAAGCACTGTAAAAGTCATACATATCTCCTTTTGAAATTAATCCAAACCCATTACTTGCCTTTACCTCTCCTTTATTTACAGCTGTGTATGTTATGCACTTTATTTCCTCAACTATGGACTAAACTTAGCTTTCCAACCACACAGGCTGGTTGTTTTCACTAAGTAAGTGGAAAGCCACTACGTTGTTCACTAAATGAATCTTCTCCTGAAAATATTCCCCATTACTTCCCCTCTCCTGACTTCAATTTGTTGTTACCTGGATTCGGGGTTGTAGTCCCAGCTTGCCAGCTGAGCAGCTATACGGTACTCTCTGAGCCGAGCTGCATTCACTTGGTTATGCTTCAGCCCTGACCAGCTTAGGAGCATCAGTAGAAGACATTTGGGGACAGGGCTCACACTATATGTTCTCATTGATGCTACTGTGCTGACAGACACATAAAAATCAGCTCTTCCTGCAGTTGTCTAGCCACTTCCCCAGTGAAATGTCTACTTTGGCTGATGTTGCAAGGGACAGTGGCCTCAATGATATGTGTTCTTTTCCTCCTCCCACAACAGAGATAAGAAATGCAGTGTTTCCAGCATTTTGCAATTGTTTGCTTCAGGAGAATGGTGAGTCTGCCTGCTCCCTTCACACCACGCGGGCCTGGGACTGTTTTACCTTGCCCCCCCCTTTGCCACGAGGGCCCCTGGATGGGAGCGGGCTGCAATGAGGAGCAATGGGGGGTGGTGTGAAGTCGATTTTACACCTATGGACTCCCTTCTTTCTCCTATTGTTTAACTGGTTTTGATAAAGGCTTCACAGTGAAGCTGAAAGCTTAATCTTAATATGAAAAACTAAAGTGCAGTTGACAAGATTTACAAGCCTCCATATTTGTTTTATTACCTGGATGACTGAGGTATCATTCTGGTACCTTCTGCATAAACTTCTGTATTTCTTTG
>JANHZU010001101.1:51831-64835 GCA_032468055.1 Acrochordus granulatus
GGAAGGATTGAAGGGAAAAGGAGAAGGGGATGGCAGAGGATGAGATGGATAGACAGCATAGTCAGTGTGATGGGCGTGGGCTTGGGAAGACTGGGGCAGTGCAGGACAGGGAGGCTGGCATAATACAGTAAATGGGGTCGCAAAGAGTTGGAAACGACTGTGCGACTGAACAACAACAACAAATACACCATCTCTATTTTACTTTAAAAAAAAAGTATTATGAGAAACCCTTGATTGACCAAAGATGTAATAAGGGATGGAGTGCAATATTTGTGGATCTATCCAGTGAAGATCATGGCTATGATAAAATAACAAACACCTTTCATCTTGTTAGGTTAATAACTTTCTATTGCAAGTTAGGAAGCTAGTAAGGCACATATTTTCATTCATGATAAATGATGTTAATAGATGCTATCTGAATTATGCAGAAAATCCATCTCTTTTTAGTTAATTATTTTATAGATGTTTTTAATAAATATAATAAACATTAATACAAACTAAACTACAAGAAAAAGAAGTACAAAAAGTATATGAAAAAAAGTAGAAAAGAAAAGGGCAACAAAGATTGTAATAAAGAAGTGGCTTCCAACCTTCATGGCACCATATCTCAATCATGTAGTTCTTTGGCAAATCTGAATGCACTTAGTGTACATTTCTGCATTAAATAAAGTCAAATTAAAGAGAATTATATAGAATTATTATATCAAATTATTTTTATTATACATGTCAGTTCTATGAATGCTACAACAAAGAAGAGATTGAACAATAAAAGCACCATAATAAGAACAACTTCAAATGTTTGACTAACAGCCCTACAATGGACAATTGAAATAACATAAAATGGAGTGGAAATTATCTCAAAGAACACTTTGAGTTCATTTTGAATGCAAATAATCAGTCTTTGAAGGATGACAATCCAGACTCTGCTTAAAAATGATACAAAGAGTATTTCTATCTTCTGGGCAGGTTGTTCCATTCTAAAACACATGTATTATTAAGACATTTGTTTTCTTACTTATTGTTGTTCAATTGCCAAGTCATGTCTGACTCTTTGCAATCTCATGGACAAAAGCATACCAGGCTTCCCTGTCCTCCACTATCTTCCAGAGTTTGCTCAAATTCATGTTCATTGCATCAATGGTGCTATCGAACCATTTTCTTCCTCTGCCATCCTCTTCTCCTTTTGACTTCAATCTTTCCAATACATCCTCTCTTCACATTAGGTGGCCAAATTATTTGAGGTTCAGCTGCAGTATCTGTCCTTCCAATGAACAGTCAGAGTTGATTTTTTTAGGACTGGTTTGATCTCCTTTCAGTCCAAGAGATCTCAAGAGTCTTCTCCAGCACCATAATTCAAAGACATCAGTTCTTCAGTGCTCAGCCTTCCTTATGGTCCAAATCTCATAGTCATACATTACTACTGGGGATAACCATAGCTTTAACTATATGGACCTTTTGTCAGCAAGGTGATGTCTCTGCTTTTTAGTAAGCTCTCTAAGTTTGCCATAGCTTTCCTCCCAAGGAGCAAGCACTTTTGATTTCATGACCGCAGTCACTGCCTTCAGTGAACTTGGAGTCCAAGAAGGTAAAATTTGTCACATTTTTTCCCCTTCTATTTGCCAGGAAGTGATGGGATGGGATGCCATGAAAGCATCCCATCCCTTCAAGCCAGCTTTTTCACTCTCTTCCTTTTCACTCTCTTCCTAAAGAGGCTCTTTAGTTCCTCTTCACTTTCTGCCATTAGACTGGTCTTCTTTTCTTCTTCTTCACTTCCTCTGTTACCACTCTGGGTGTCAAGGGAGATACAAAGCTCTGGTTTTTTCACTTTTGGCAGCCTCAGCCAGTGTTATTTGATACTATTGTAGTGTGTCTTTAATGTTGTCTCTTCATCTTCTTCTGCATCTGTCTCATCTTCTTTAACCTTCTCCTCTTTTTATATATGCCTTGTGTGGTATGGAATCCCAATACATTCTCTCCAGGTGAGCAAAACATTTTATTTGATGTCTTTATATGTAGTTTAAGATTGGTTCTAGTCCAATTCTTTCTCTTATGACTTCATTCCTTATTTTATCACTTCTGGTCACTCCAGAGGCTTTCCTCAAACATCTTATTTCCGTGGTGACTTTTATGTTTTGTTGTGAGTGTCCATGTTTGGCACTGGTAACGTAGAATGGGGATGAATATGCTTTGTATGAGATGCTTCTTTGTATTGACTGGTACTGCCTTATGTTGCAGGAAAGCGGTTATCTGTCCCAACACTTAATTTGTCTTACTGCATTGTAATGTTAATCTCTTTGTCCATTTTTCCATCTTCAGTGAATGTTGTTCCTAGATATTTGAACTCTGGTACTTGTTTTATACATGTTCCCTCTATTGTTATATTTAAAGTATGATTTTTTTTCTTCCAATTGCCATTACTTCTGTCCTCTCTTTACTCATGCTCATATTATTTGTTTTGCATTCTTGATTAATAGATATAGATGTTGTTGCAATACCTAAATTGTACTAGTTATAATGTCTGATTTTCTACAAACAGTAATTCATTAGTATTATTTCCATTCTTGGGCTTGGCTTCTTTGCTTATGTAGATGATAAAAGCGGTGATAGTACGCATCCCTGTTTTACTCTGGATATTACCACAAAGGGTTCCAATGATCCTGATTTGTTCTAACTATATTTCTGCAATTGCTATATAAGCTTTTGCATAGTCTAAGAAGATGTCCACTAACTTCATATTCGGTCATTGCTTGCCATAGCAATTTCCTGTCAAATTTATCAAATGCTTTCTCTTGGTCTATAAATGTGACAAAGAGATTCTAATTGTATTTCATATTCTTTTCTATTAGTTGTTTAAGCATAAAAATTGCAGATGTCCAGCTTCTATTTCTTCTAAAACCCATCTATTCTTCTGCTAGTTGTGGTTCTATAGAATCACAACTATTAGAATGGTATCATCTGCATATCTGAGATTGTCGATATTTCTCATAATTTTTACTAAATTAGTTTTGGTCCTCCTGTTTGTATCAATAGAAAATGAATTTGTTATCTCTCTCAAATATTTATAGGAGACACTATACTTAGTGATAAACATACAATATGTATATTACATCTGTAAAAGGGCATGTTCAGCATTGTGACCAAAACTCCACTTCTTTTATACACAGTGATGTTGCACAGACATACAAAAAATTAAGGGATTTTAGTGAAAATGCTGCCCTGGCCATTTTGCAGATTTTTCCCCTTTGTGATCATATTTCTTTTCTAATTGACCATACCCAGCTCCTTTAGACTACTTGGTCTCTAAAGCACATATAGTCTTTATCTCATTAAAAATTACACAAATATGATTCAATATTCCTATATCAATTGTGTGTTTGATTTAGTATGCAATTTTATTACAGGATTAAACAATCATAAGCATAGCCTTAAAACTTGTTTTGAACTTGAGCTTTCTCTTCTGAATCCATATGCCACAATACAAAGATAACCAGTTGGGTGAATCACTGAGATATTTTCCAAGATAGTGTAGTAAGGATATCGTTGTATGTATATGTACTTATATCTTAAACTGTGTGTAGAAAACAATTGTCTATACTGTAATTCAATGTGTTGCAAAACTCTGTTTTAAAGCTTGAAACTAAATTGGCACCAACTGCAAATCTTTCAATTAGATATTTCTGATTCTTTAATCATTCAGTAGCCCATATATCTTATTTTGCATCAACCACAAGTGCCTGGTACTTATTAGGGCAAATCCTTAGTACCAAATTTTCCTAGAAATGTCTATAACTAAAAGAAGAGCAAGGTTTAATAAAATTAATCAGGAAGCATGTTTGAACTTTTAATTATCTTCTTATGTCTTTCTTCCCTTGCACTTGATAACCAAAACTTGATTCCTAGTCTAACTATAATGACATTTTTGCTTGAAAGTTTGGTTAGAATATCTGAGAAATGATGATATAAATTGCTATTTTATAGTTGGACCCCAATGTACACTTTGTATTAATGTGTATCCTAAATCAAGAGAATTCCTAAATTCTTAGGTGAATGTATGACATTCCAGAAGTTTCAAGGGTGTGGTTAAAAAAAGTAGTTCTCAAAATCTTTCTGGATAATCATTCTGGATATTTGCTAAATATTGCCTGAGGCTTTTTTTTAGATTCTATAGGGTCTAGCTTAGAGTTAACATGTTTGCAGCACATAAAGCTCTAAATAAAGTTGAATTTAAATTTAAAGTTAAATTAACATGGTTATGTGTAAGAAGGTTTAGGCAAAATTCCAAAAAGTATCAGACTCAGTTTCTCATATCTGTCAGTTTTTCATGTTCCAGTTTCTCCAACATTTATCAGGCACCAGTGTTTACACATTTCACAAGATTACCCCGGGAAGGATAATCTAGAACTAATGCATATCTGTGTACCAATTTTCAGGGACCGATCCTCAGTAATAGTCACAGAAATGTTTTCTTTCTCAGCAAAGAGGATTTGAAAAAGTGTATGCCTTAAGAACTTTTCTAAGGTATAAATCTACTTCAAGGGGAACCATTATACTATTTTCTGCATTGGCAGTAGTGACACTTTGAAACTGATTTTATTACCACTGTCTAGTGCCAGAACATGATGTTGCTTTCTAACGTAACAGGAATGACAGTATAATATTGGATAATAGAATAATGCTTGCTATATTTGATTTGCACGATATCGTTTTCTGTTTCAGGGATACATTTTATTTCATTTCCCTTAGGGTAATAAGAACGTTACGCATATCCACGGCAGAGAGTGCATCTGTCATTAAAGAAAGATAGAGCCTGTTTGTTACTTTTCTTACTTTCTATGAGACCTTTTTGAAAACCTGAGTAATGTAATGATTAAAGGGTGAGGCGCCTGGCACTGGGGAGACCCAGGTTCAACTTAGATTTCCCCCCTCAGTCCTGGTAGCTGTCTCAGTCTTACCTCCCTTCAGCCTAACTTACCTCACACTGTTATTGATGTGGGCTTAAAACAGGGATCCCTGTAGAAGTTGCCTTGAATTCTAGGAAAAACAGCAGAATATAAATCTAACAACCAACCAACCGATAATATGAAGAATTATAAAAGTCAAAATAAAACAATCAAATAAAAGCAAATTGCCTACATCAACAAACCCTGTACAAAGTAATGTGACTATCTTTAAAACAAATTAATATTGTGCACTCTCAAGGTGTTAGAAGAACCACTTGTAATCAACATTTCCTATAGCTGAATTCAACCCACCACTTGTTTTCATTGGCAACAATGTTATTTTGTTTCATTTGCTAAAAGTGATGCTTTTTATCACTGACATTATCATTTGCATTTATTTTTTGTCTACGTTATGGTGAATGTCAAAGTCTTACCACAATAACCCATAACTTAATATTCCACGTTCACATGTTTACTACATGTGTAAAGTTATAGTTTAATTAATGAAGCTTTAGTTGACAATGGTTAAAATGTGATAATGACCTATTCAGTGCTCATCTTCATTGGCTTGTAATTGTATTTTCACTTGTTCATCCACAATTGAATTCAAAACTGTGTCATGGATAAAAAGGCTGGAATAGATGATTCTTTGCTCAGAGATAGTTATGTTTTTATAAGTTTATACATTTATGTTCTCGCCTCATATTTTTTATTCAGCTGTTCACATATAATGCACTAGATGTGAGTACAAGTGGAACAAAACATTCAGATATTCTGAACAATTTCAGCAAATATTATAATTCATACCATGAATACATGCCATTACTTCCAGCATAAATATCAGTAACTAGTCGAAAAGAATGAGCAGTTCCAGTAAAAGAGAATACCTATACTCAGGGCTGAACTGTGAAGTCCATGGTGTTCTCTTAGCTTGGTCGTTTGCTTGGAGACATTTCATTACCTGACTGGGTAACAACATCAGTACTGGTGAATGTGGAGTTTTCTCTCTCTTATATACAGAAACTTGCCCTGCCAGTGCTGGTGGAGGTATGGTTTGAATAAGCAATCTTAGTTATCTAAGTCTGAATTTTCCTCAAACTGTAACCAGTAAGAAGCACTTAGTGCAATGGCTATAGGCCTAAAAGGAACCCGTTATGGAGAGATATGGAGGTTTCAGATTAAAAACAAAATTCAGATGAAAAATTAGGAAATTCAGCTGTCTTCTATACTTCTTCTCAAAATTCTATCCCATATAAGGAAATATATAGGACACCTTCTTTCAGCTGTAGACTTTTGTAAAGAGATCTAAAAGGGCAACATGTCTGAAATTATAAAAACTGACATGATATTGATCCTATCAGCCCGCCCCAGGACTTGTGTCAAAAATAACAGCATTTATGGAGTCTATGTGGAAAATGTCAAAGATTATCAAATTCAATCAGATGGTAGAATAAGAGATTAAGCATGGTACTTTTATTTTATCCTTCTTTCATGGATTTCATGGCACTCTCATTTATTAGATACACATCATCCCTTTCAAGATAGATAAATAAGAAAATGATTTGACAAAGTTACCCTTCGTGAACCAGGGACTCAGAATGAAAGTTACTCATTTATTATTCTGCACTCTCTCCTTTGCCATATTGATCTCGCTGTGCTTTACTAACAATAAATATTGGATGGCAATAAATACCAGACACAGCATACCTGTGTCTGATGCTAGGCTCAGCTAACAAAGAAAGATCACCCTCTTTGTAAATTGCTAAAGAATAGTTTGTCTGGAGAGTGCTTTGCCCTCAGCTCCATGGTTACAGTTGCAATTTAGAACAGAGATCAGGGCAATCGCATATCTGAAATTGTGAAAGCAAACTATGGGGTTTAGCTAATCACACTCTCTACCCCAAATAAACTATACTGGGATATGTCAGTCACAGAACATCTATATATCAGAAGATAAAACAAAGCATCAAGCTGTATGCAGCTCCATTTTATTTTCTAATAATACCTCTGGAATCTACATTGGGGCCCAGAGGCATTGTTGGAAATACAAGTTATGCTTCAAGCTAGCAGTTTTTTTGTTTTTGTTTTTTGTAGATTGCTGTCTTCCTATTCTACTATTTTTAACCAAATGTGACTTCAACAAAATTCAATATCACAGGGAATAGATATACCAAGGGAAGTTTCATCACATACATTGCTACCCCTGGATACCACAACTAGATTTTCCTTGCTAAGAAATTACAGGAGGACTTCTAATCAGTGATAAAAAGACAGAGGATCAGTCACTGCCAGATAAGTTGCAACTGCTGGAATATCGCTTGTTAAGATATGTGGCTTTAGGAGAACTAGCTGCCTCTTCTAGAAGAACAGTGGCGTTTTTTATCATTGCCACAAAATCCATCGCTATAGAATGTGTTAGCGTTTCTCCAAACATCTTTGAGAGAAATAAGGAGGTATCATATTGGATTAGGCTAGCAGCAGCACAATCATCCATTTAAATTTCCTGTCCTTGGAAAACATTGATCAGAATAGAATGACCCCCAAGTTAATGAAGATATTTTGCTGAACTACAATAATGGTAGCTAGGCTTAAATACTGAGAGAAACTGTATGTTAATCTTCCTACTTTACGACATTTTCCTTGTCATGTGTGCATATTTCCCATATTAAACACTCTTTTGACCCTGAGAGAACAGAAATAACTTATTTTCTCCCTAGAGCTAGTAACAACTTTGGAAGTCATTGTCTTGAAAGAGAAAATGGTGGTGATGAACCAATTAAACAAAATACTTCCCAACTTCTCTCTTCTTATTATATTCTAAAATATTATTTCTCCCTAGTTCTGGATACTTCAAAATTAAAAACAGAAAAATTTAATAAGAGTTTTCCACACAGCATATAGCTGGCCTTGGGTTTGATAAAATTTTAGAATATAACAAGATCATCTAAGATTGAGAAATATTGAAGAGTTTAATTTGGATTTAGAACTGAAAGTCATTTTGATGTAGTGGGTAGGGCATCAGCCTAATAACTGAGAGATTGCGAGTTCTAGTTCTGTCTTAGGCATGAAGCCAGATGGGTGACCTTAGGCCAGTCAGTTTCCTTTAGAATTAGGAAGGGGGCAAGGGCAAACTGTGATGCTGGGAAGGACTGAAGGGAAGAGGAGAAGGGGACGGAAGAGGATGAGATGAATGGATAGCATAGTCAGTGTGACGGGTGTGGGCTTGGAAAGACTCCGGGAGGCAGTGCAAGACAGGAGGGGCTGGCGTAATGCAGTCCATGGGGTCGCGAAGAGTCGGACACAACTGCGTGACTGAACAACAAGGGCAAACCATTTCTGAAAAAATCTTCCAAGAAAACTGCAGGGACTAGTCTGCATACACAAATGCACACATACATACACACATACACTGTTTTGGGTACTTGTTACATCCTGTTTTGATAGTGCTATTTTATAAAATAAAGCAAAGCAAGAGACCCAGCATTGCTGGCAAGGTGGCAGCCAGCTCAATCAACTGGTGTTGAGTGTCATGACAAGTTAGCAAAATTTTCTATTGCTTAATTTTATTGGGTTTTTGTTTTCAAGCAGAGGCAGTACCAGACTTCCTGCCTTTCAAAATGATTTGGTGGTGTGAATGATTGAAAAGATGAGGAGACAGTCTTTAAGGTCTGACATCCAGCAGCAAAATGTCTTGGGCTGGGCTGGCTGGGTTACTGTTGTCTAGGCACTTTTGGGAGCAGAATATGGATTACATGAACATTGACAAAACCCAGCCAGGCATTTCTTAGGCCATTATATTCTAGAAGCAAACCAACTGCATTTTTTTCTCAACTGCTCAACATGCCTTGTCAGTTTCTAAAGTTCATTATTTTGTATTTTGGTCAAGAAATATTTTTAAGTACTGTAGTTCTTGTTGCTCCTCTTGTTTTTCAAAGCACATTGGTCTTTTTTTTAATAAATTAGAATTTTCATAATTTTTGTTTTTTACTGGCAAAGCATTTAAAATTCTGGCCTAAAGCATCTTTTCTTATCCATTGAATTAAAACTTACTCAGTACATTATTTTGTATTAATGGTCAGGCACTTCCTTCTTTTTTCTTTTTCCATGTCCTCAGATTCCAGTTCTCTACCTTTAGGAGATCAGATTGGTTTGTCAGAATTGCCAAATTTCAGCAAATAAGTGGAAGCAATTTTTCCCCCTAGTGGCTTCAGCATGCTTAAATCTGTGTTGGATTGTAGCTCTTGTCTGTGATGGATTTTACTGCTTTCTGTCCCAATTGTGGAACCTCAGTAGTTGATTCAAGTCAGTCACAATTACTTAGCTTAATCTACTCCACAGAGTAATTGTGAGAAAAAAAAAATTCAGGAGGACTATGAAGATCTATTTCTTAGGAATAAAAGTAGGTTATAAATATAAAAGCAAACATTTTCAGCATCAAGGATTTTCTTAAAAATTTCCATTATTAAATCATATCTTGCTCTAGAGAAAAAAGAGTTACAAAAAGCAAGCAAATTGACCTCTGAATGTAGTAAACATATAGCAGGCCAAAACTGTCACTGCAACAAACCCTGTAGTTAAATGTTTCATAAACTATTTTACACTCTAAAAATAAAACTTCTTTTTTTAGTGTTGTCATTTCAGAACAGGGCTTAATTCAAATCTCATCTCTGAATAGTTATTGGGTATCAAAAAGGTCTTGGGATCCAAATGCTTTTTCTTTTTTGTCACAATCCTTATTACACCATGCTTAACAAGTGGGAATTAGTAGCTGTGAAAGTAACCAAGCTATGCTATGAAGGAGTGCTTTACTTCACTCCAACTTTTTTTTAAATGATCTTTCAGAATGATGCAGTGAAGAAAAGCATTGACATATTGTTTATCAGAACTATTATGATGCTCCATTTGTCAAGCACCAATAAGGCAGATCAATCCCACCTTAATTTTCTCACTTGGTGCTTCAAGAAAGTGTCATTTTTCTTTTAAAAAAGTAGATCACTTTTTTAAAGATGTGGCCTCAGCAAACTGGAAAGATAGTTCTATTTAATCCAAAGTTATGTGGAATATGTATATATCCTAATATTAATTCAAATTTCCAAGAGATGTAAAAACTGATGAATACCAGTAGATCCAGGAGTATGAGTTCTAGATACATTGTTCCAGTGCACTCTCCTCCCTCTAACCACCAGATGGAAATAATAGATAACCTATTGTTTCCTTGGTGCAATGGTGCATTTTCTGTTATAGCTGTACTGGCCTGCAGGGTACCTGTGCCTCTTCAGGGTCTACTAGCTTGCTGGTGACTGTTAAACTCACCATAGCTATAAAACTGCTGTTGTCTTTCCAACAAGGCACATGGGATGCAATTTAATGGAAGAGCTGTTTAGCTGGATATTATTAGGGAAGCAAGGACTTCAGAAGTAGATTTCCTGACTGGGCCTGAAATTCAGGATCAGTGCCCTGAAATCTTTGGACGATAGCAAGAAGGAAAACATAGTCAGACATGTCAAGGATATTTAACTACTTTGCTTAGTTTATTTTTTCTCCCAATTTGTCCTCTATTTGTTCATTGTATTTAGAATTAATGACTGTTGCTTTGTATGCAAATCTCAGCCTCAGTTTGATGCAGTTTCTCATGTACCTTCTTGGATTACTCCTTAAAAATCTTCATTTTCTATCATTTCAATGTTGGATTTATACAGCAACATGCACTTTGAGACACTGGAACTAATAATCCTGGTTAAAAGGAAAATGGGCCACATTAAAAAACATTGCTCTTTTACTGTCCCATCCAGATTCCAAGTTAGCAAAAGCAGATCTATATAGTGTACTTTTCTGCTGATGTTTTTTTCATCTGGTGGAACACTTCTAAATCCAAATAGAGGTAATTGTGACAGGCTCATGTTCTGTCACTGAGGTTTCACAATAAAAACAGTATATACATACGTATTACATACGTACATACAGATGAAAATGAAAGTAAAGAAAGCACCTCCAGAAAGAGTTTTAAAAGATCCTGTGATACAAAATGCTTGACGAGCTACTCTGGAAATTAAACTGAAAAAATCACTTCAAGCTTTAGTCATTTAGATATGCATACTTGGATATAAGTTTTTAGAAAACCTACTAGAACAGAAAGTCTAAACCTGAATTTCTGACAGAAGTTTTACTTTCTTAAGTTACTACAGTACATGAAATTGGTGGTGTCAACCCATTCTTCTCCATGGGTGATTTTCCCATTGCTCATGAATGAAGAGTTCTGACATGATTTCCTGATAGGAAGTAAAGCAGAAAACTGACTTTCCTGAGATATATAGAGATGACTTTTCCGGCGTAGAAAATGGATTTTAAAAGTTCTGCTAATGGATCTCCAATGTATCATTAATGGTCTGTGAAGGACACAGTTCACCTATGAGCAACTTTATATCTATCAAAAGGTGTAGACAGTTGATTAAGCATGCATGTATGCTAGAGATTTTATTAAAATAAACTCAGTAAAAACCTATATACTTTTAGTAATTGGTAAATATTCATTTTTGCCTGATACAATTGTCATTAAGATATAGTTTGAAATTAAATATGTTAATTACATTCAAGTAAAATTTTATCTGCCTAGTTTCTAGAAAATTATCTTTATTGTATTTAATTGAATTGTATTTAACTACATGGAGTGGCATTGCAGAAGACCATTATATGTCAAGGAGTTTAATGACATATTTTGATTTCTCATTTATATTAGGAAAAGACTAAAAGTTTATAGCTCATTCTGAACCTACTTGTTTCTTTCACTCTTTACTGAAAAAAAGGAGGGGGAATCTTCACACAACTGTGGAGAGCACTGCTTTATCAGATTTTCAGTCTAACCTCAGAGTTATCTAGAAAGGTTAAGGCTTACAGTCCTCTCACCAAGGAAACAAAACCATGAAATTTGGATGCCAAATTTTAATGAAAGCCCTGAATACTGAGCCTCTGCACAGGTTTGAGCTCTCTATTGTGCACCAAGGGCCTTGGAGTACCTTTACCGCTTGAAACAGGGGCCCCAGCTGCTGAAAGGACAGCATCTTGTTTGGTATGTTGCTTCTTTTATGTTTCTGTTTAATTTGCTTGTGCAGTTAAACAATAAAGCTTAAAGTTCTCCTTACCCATTAGTGTGTTCATTGTCTCTGGACCCTCAAAAGAGTCATTTGTCTGGCACCTGGCCACTGCCTGATACTTAGCAAAACATTAACCTCCAAAGACAAATTAATTGCAGCAAGATTTTATGCAAACATATATGAAACAATCTTTTCAACACCCACATCACTGATGATGCAGTCCAGATTACTGTCTCTTAGCCTGAGAAAAAAAAATAAGCAAAAAGACTGGTTTCTTAACTGTTCAACACAATCTGAAAAATATTATAAAATTATTTTTAATAAGAAAAACAGCAGCAGTTTCTTCCTTATGTTACAGACATTTTAGAAGAAAGTGGTGTTAGTCTACAATAGTAAAAAATAAGGAGTCTGGTAACATGTTTCCCAACTAGCAAATGCATGTAACACAGTGAAGACTTATGCCTTTTAATAAAATGCGTAAGATTGAAAAGATATTATCTCTTTATAATGTTTTCCTTATGAAATGTTTCACTATTTGTCCAGGTAGTAGTCCCCCAGTGAGGCACTGTGGGGCTTGTGCGCTCCAAGGAAGATGAAAGCTATGCCAGTAGTTCAATCATACTGGATAGATTTCATCAGAGGAGCCTGACAAAGAGTGTTTCCCTCCCATAAAAAAATATGGTGAGATGTAATTTACAGAAACCTACAAGGGTTTGTTTGTCATCTGAGTCAACAGGAACCATATTAGATGTTGGAGTTCCTGGACATCTGGTGAAAAATAAATTACAGGATTCTGGAGATGGAAATGGCAACACCATCAAATATCCTTGATAAGAAAAATCTATGAACAATAACAAATAGCTAAAAGATATGAAGCCAGAAGATGAGCCGCTGAGGTTGGAAGGTGTTATTATGGGGAAGAACAGAAGCCAATTACAAGTAATTCCAGAAATAGTGGAATAGCTACTCACCT
>JANHZU010001101.1:166784-179344 GCA_032468055.1 Acrochordus granulatus
AACTGTAAAGTTGTTGGCTATAAGTCATCCTAGAAGGAAGTAAAGTTGATGGGACCCAAGGGAAAATATTGTCCTTTAAAATTAATTTCATCAATGCTTACTGTATTTGAATATCTGTCATCTCATTAGAGCAGATATTATTTGCTGAAGATCCTGGAGACTGGGAATGTGATGACAAAGGTATGGAAGTCGTCACAGTGGGTGCTTAGTGTTAGATATGGATGTGAAGGGAAATCAATAAATGGGTGATTAAATGAATAAGAGCTAAATCAGGATTACCTGACATAGACTGCTAAAATTCTGATCCAGATCTGATAGCCTTAAAATTCTGGCCCTGATCTTGTAGTCCTAAAATGAATGAACAGAAAAAGAGAAGAGTAAAAAGGTAAAGAAAAATATATGCTTGTCCATTTTGCCTGACCGCACCAATGATGGTATTTGACCTTTGTCTTCTAAGAGAATGATGTGGCCTTTAAACCTGAGAACATTATCCAACCTTGTTGTAGCCAAATCTAATTAATATTTTAGCACTACATAGCTGTACACTCTGTGATTCCCAAGTAATATGGATAATATTTTTATTAAGAGGGAAAAAAATGAACAGAACCATATTTAGAACAGGAGCAGTGGGCTAGATAGTAACAGTAGATTCGATAGCAAAATGAAGATGGGATTGAAGAATGAAGATTTCAGCCCTAAAATTCTCAATGGGCAGATATTCAACATAACTCTATTTTCCATTTCAGCAGAATCTTTATAATGTAACTATCCTACTTTAAGTATTTTTATTTTTTTATATTCTTCCTGTTCTTGAGGACCAGATTCACTGAGCTCAGATTAAGGGAGTTTGTGAAAGCTTTGATTCACAAAACTGTTTATCTCCTCAGTAGTCATACTGACACCTAGCAAATCTTAACACTGACGAAAGCAAACTTATATGTATTCAGTGCAAAATGTATTTTAAAAAGCAAACAAGTAATAAATAAGAGTTGACTATATCTAAAGAGCTTTGAAAAAGTGTTGGTAATTGTGAACCCCTTATAAATACACAAGACAATGTGGTGAAGCCATTTTCAATTTGTGAAATTCCTCAGATTTACACAGAAAGTCACAGGCAATAAATCTGTGAAACTTGTATAGAGTTCTCTGCTTCTGTTTTACTTGGAACACTTTTTATGCTCTGTTCATAAATATTATGGTAACAGAATCTACATTAATTCAAATGGTTGATAGAAAATGCCAGTATGGCAGACTTATTTTACTTATTTATTTATACACATATTTCTATGCTGCCAATTTCCGAAGACTCTTGGCGGCTTACATAAGTTAGCAATCACACCCCCTGCTGGCCGGTGTGATGTTGCTTCCAGGCATCTCCGCATTTCTGCTCCGCCCCGGCAGGAGGGAGGGCCGCCTTCAACTCGTCACTCATTCCGCGCCACTTTTTCCCTCTCGCCGCTCACCTCGACTGACCTGCCGAAGCCGGCCAGCACCCACCGAAGTGGTACCCGATTTTATCTACTCACTAGTTGTAACGTGCTTTCGAACTGCTGGGTGGGCAGAAGCTGAGGCAAGTGACGGGAGCTCACCCCATCATGTGGAGCTACGGACCGAACCTGCCAGAATGCTGGCCTATACAGGTTGGCATAACTGGTGGCACTAATCCACTGCGCCACTGCACCTCTAGAAATAACATATTATTATGTTATTTTTCTTTTAACTACAAGCATATATTTTAGAAATATATAAAGGAATATTTATAGTTCATAGTGATAAGGAAATTTCAGCTTTTTGCAGTGGAAGAGACTTTCTCTAACAGACCTTTGATAATGGATCACCTTATCAGAATGTCTTCCCCAATTATAATCCGAATATGCATCAATATGTTAAGTCTGAAACTGGAGAAATATAGACCAAATTAAAATTCTTGCAGTTATTCATTGTAGGAAGTAATCCAGACAAAGAAAATGGAGCACCATTCACTCATTTAAGTGTTGGCACCAGCTTTGCTAAACTAGTTAAGTGAAGATAGAAACTTGGGGGTTATCCAGACAGCCACTTTAATATGTTTTCTTCCAATCCACATGCTAGCATAGCATAAAAGTATCCTGGAAAAATTTGCTTTGTCCTGACAGCTGTGCTCTAATCTGTCTCGGTGATGAGACCAGTTAGTCAGTGTTTTTGCATTGTAGTATGTGACAAGATAAGAAAAGTAATTGGTGGATTTCCTACAGATAGGAAGAATATCCATCAATTGCTCTCCCTGATATGGAATATAGCTGGGGAAAATCCATGGATTTAACATATCTGTCATAACCTATCTACAGAAATAAGCACGGTCCTTCTGTCTTCCTCTTTTACAAGAAATCCCCAAATCAGCCTGTCATTCAAGCTCTGCAGCCAATTCACAGGGTTTGAGATTTCTCAATACAGCAGGAGAAGCTGTCATCTTATACTAAGAGGAAGCCTCTACCTCTCCCCCCGGGATGATCTATAAGTTCCCCCTTTCTCTTCCTCTTGTGTGTGTGTCTGTGTTTTGCATTCCCTCTCATTCTGTTTTTATGCTCCTTGGCCTCTATTGTTTGGCTTGTCTTGCATGCTCTCTCTTGCCCTTTTTTCTCTTTCACAGGAAGTCTGTTTGTAGGCTCCAGCAAGTGGACTCTCAACTCCTGCCACCAGATCCCCAATTTTATTCATTCTCTGCCCCTCTCATGGGCAGAATGGCAATCAAAATCTGCAGAAAAAATGCTCTGGATTACTTCTGATTCATATGTAAAGGCTCTAAAAGCAAACATTGTAATGGGGTCACTTAACAAATGAAGAAATAAGATAGAATTATGCTCAGAGAACCCCTCCATTTGTCTGGTTAAATCCACCTAGGTTATTGCCAGGTTGAAATGTATGTCTGTGTATGCTGCACTTGAAACAGGCAAACTGGAAGAAAAGTAGACCTTAGCCTCTACTTTGCCATCATCACAGTGGTTTGCACTTAGATTAAGGCTTTTGTGGGGAGAAGATGGAGAGCAATATTTTAATGTCAGATCAGGTAACAGCAAAGATTGGCCACTTCAGACATACTTAGGGAGGTATCTTTCAGCCGCTATTAGGGAGACACATAGATGAGCCCTTGTTATGGGGATTACTTTTCCTTTTGATGTGTTACAGGAATAGAACCTGAACCAAACTTACACTCAGTACATTTTAGGGCCATTTTCTTCTCTTGATATGAGATGACATTTTCATCTTTGATTTTTAAGTGTCTTTAATTCAGTGTGAGGAAACCAGTCCAGTTCCACTTCCTTAAGCATAGTTGGTACAACACAAAAGAGGGTTGCTGATTTTATTCTTTCCTGGTGAAATAAATGTCAGGAAGTTTTGAGTCATAAAAATGACTTCTGTTGTGTCTTGGCAAGCTGAGATTTTCATGCTGCAATTGCTACAGTAAAGAATCCAATTTCTGCAGAGTAACGGTGACCTTTTCCAAAGCTACTTCCCCATGGGATTTTGAAGCCCAGCTAGAGATCCAAATCCACATATGGCTGACCTTTTTACATCTTGGTGTTAAACCATTCTTGCTTGGGGTTCTGTACATTTTCAGCTCAGTAGGTGGCCAATGTTGGCAAGAAGTTCTCATTTACTACTTAATTCTTTGCCCTTTTCAGCCAAAAAACGATCACGGCATCTCTATCATGCAAACATATATGGCAGTCAAAAGGAATTCTGCCTAATCTAGGCAATATTGGAGGCCTGCAAACTCTGTCAAAGTTAAAAAGTCAAAGTCAGTATCAAAGTTAAGAAGTCAAAGTCAACCTCTGTCAAAGTTAAAAGCATTTCAATGTGTACCAGAAAGTTGTTAATATATATGCAGCAGAACTCTACTGACCATTGGGTTTTATTATTGGCTTTTATTAATCTATTTTAAATTGAACTTATGAGTGCTTTACTAGTATAATTAACAGCTGCTTTTCAAAGCATTTATAACTGGTCTTTGAAAAAAAATCAAATATTATCTAGAATACTTACATATGTATAGTTTTATATATTTCATATTGTGCTTCTAATTGCAACAACAAATTTTCAGCTGTATCTTGTGGTACATTAGCTGGCTTGAATTTATAAATGATGTGCATTATCTAAGGTAAGTTTTTGCTAAGTGTCAAATAACTGCAGAATACAGTTATTTTGAATTTATTGTGTGTCAGAAAAAGTCATCCTATAGTATCTCTTAAAAGGTTTGCTGCCAGACAGGATATTTTATCTCCCTTAGTAAAGAACAAAATAAGTTTAAAATTAGCAAATTCTTCACATAGTCCTCTCATTCCCACCCATCCCCGTCTGTCACTGTTGCTTCAACACTATTGCTTCAGTGCTTCCACAGTTGCTTTTTAAAGGATCCAACTCACAACTAATATAATTTTTATATATAAAAAGATTAATTGAACATGTGATTAATGACATCTAAAGATAGTAAAACTGTTTTTATTGTTGCTATATTAAGAAGGAAGTGTTACTGAAAATCAGGAAAGGAGTGCGCATTAAAAAAATATTCACTTCAATTTAAGAAGATCTGGTTTCCTACAAGTTGTATTTCTGTATGCTTAAGCCTTGTATGAGCAAAAGCATTTTTCTGAGTTATGGATTTCTCCATTTACATTCAAACTATAAAAGCAACAGCTGACAGACTGGAATATAAAAAGGGAGTCAAGATCTGTGCTCATGCCTTCCTTAGCTTTCAGTCAGCCCTAAGTCCTGGTAATTACAAGGACAAGTCTCTATAGTTTTTTTGGCAACATGTTCCTAGGACTGAGACACAGATTGGCCTGGAGTCATCCAGTTGGTTTTGGTGCCTAAAACAAGACTGGAGCTCAGGTTTCTCTCCTCCTTGTCTAATACTTTACCAACCAGATCTAACTGGATATCTCAATAGCTTTAGGTTTTAAAACAGACCACAACTGCAGCAATTGGGGAAGGGGAAGAAGTAGGAGCAAGAATCTTTTTTTTTTCTTTTCTGACTATATTACTGATAAGAGATTTTTTTCACCAACTGCTATTTGTCTAAGTGGGAAAAATGTATGGTGGTTGTATATCTTTTCCCAGTGATAGCTTGCAAGAGGGTTGAGGGCATGTATGTATACCAAAACAGTAGGGTCAGGGTTAAACTCATTATCCAGTGCTGCAGTTCTGATCCAGTGTAGGATCCCTATGGCTGCTATTATCATGTGTCATCTAGTGAACAGATACAGGATATCAATGTACAAAGGTAGCAGTTCAGCACTGTTCATTTGCAATACAAAGCTGTGCTATGAGATGGTGGCCCTTCCAGGAAGATATTCCTAGTCTTGTCTTAGTTCAAGATTCTCAAGCAATCCTGGAAAAAGGTGACTGAACTCTAGTTGCAAAATTTGGTTCATCCTGGCCCAAAGTAAGAACCCAGTTCTAAAGATCTTGTCATTCTGAATCTTCTTCACCCCAGCCAAGGGCATCTGCAAAATATGGTTTTAAAAAATGACCACCACAACAGATGTCTATGAATATTCTCATTAACGCAGGTCATGATAAGTAGTAAAATTACAGTACTACATTAAAAACAGATGGAACTTTTTTTGCATTGTCATGGCTGCCATCTTGACATTTTTGACCATCCCCTGTGAACACTTTAACAGTTTGCCTCAGGCTGCATTTCAGCTATCAATTCCCAATAGAAAATATACTTCTGTTTGTCAGTGGAGAAACAAGATATAGCAATGATTAATTGTACTTCAAGTGATGAAAGTCATGGATTAAGCTGAAAGAAATGGAATTTGCCTAAGACCACTTAGCATATTTTTGGCTGTGAAATTTAGAGATGAGATAAACCAGGGACAGAGCTGGATATTATAGCTATATTGCTTTCTCTGAATAGCAATTATTCCATTAATTTCAACAATATGACTTTCTAAGAGCTGCTTTTTAAACTCTTTGCTGGTAACGGGAGGTATGTTCTACTGAAAGTGCTTCTTTTTATGGATACTCACGTGGGTGGGGCAGAGAACAAATTGTGAACAGGGGAGTAAAACCATGTTGTTCATATAAGTTAAGCCAATAGCATGATTTAATGTTTAGTACCATATCTGTCTTCTCTGAATATTTGATATTATTGGGGAGTGGGCAGAGAGGGGAATACTTAGAAAACCTATAGTTAAATATTAACTCAACGTACAAACGCTTTCTGTTGGGAGAAAATGCTCCAATTTCTGAGCTATGACCCTTAAAATTAAACTGTAGTGAATTCTTACATGTGACTTGGCTGCAATCTCCCAGACTTAGGTGGAGGTTAGATTTTTGCTAACCACCAGTTTTTCTATTAAATTTTATCGCAAAGTTCTTTTCTCAGAAATAGTATCAAGGTATTAAACAACAGTAATCAAAATGCAGTTTAATATGTTTATTTTGATATAAAAGGCATATTAAAGCATATCTGACAAAAAATAGTTTGTGTTAAGTTTTTGTTGAAGTTGTAATAAAATTTCTTAATAATCAAATGCACTTCTGTTTGCTTTCTAACCTCTTCTGCAGTTACTGGCTCACCAACAAAGTTTACATCAAGCGACCCAGCACAGGACTCCTTATGTATACCCTCGCAACGAGGTTCTGTGATGAAATTCACCTCTACGGATTCTGGCCCTTTCCAAAGGATATAAATGGAAAACCAGTCAAATATCATTATTATGATGACTTAAAGTACAGATACTTTTCAAATGCCAGTCCCCATAGGATGCCATTGGAGTTTAAAACACTGAACATGCTACATAATAAAGGAGCACTTAAATTGACAACAGGGAAATGTATACAGCAATAATGCATAAGACAAGTACAAGAGAAATACAGGAAATTCAGATTTTATAAAACAGCAATGGGATCCAAGCAGTGGATATAGCCCAATGCACTATACCAAGCCATCAGAGAATAAAGAAGTGCATCAAGACTCTATTACCAGCTAATGTTTAACCTGAATCTTGAGTACAATGGTTCAAGTAAGTGCCACTTTTGCTAAGAACAAATCTTGAATGTATACAATCAGTAGTGTTTACAAGATCCAACAATGCATTCATCACTTGTCAACGAAGCAAATGATTTGCTTGCTGCTCATTTGCCTCCACATAAAGTCAGGCAACGTCCAAGGGAGTACCCAGGCATTGAAAGGAAATGAAAGGAACCAAAATCACGGTGGAATTCGTAGAACAGTGGATCACGTCTCAAAGATCAAGCAGAACATCTTAGTCAGAGGAATGTCTAACTTTGTATTATAATCTTTTTCTATTTTTCTTTCCTGTTTTTCAAACTGTCAGGCATTTCTCAAGTGTTTGGGGATTGGAACTCTGTAAGGGATTTTGAAAAGTCATTCTAAGTGAACTTCAAGCAGTGATCTCAGAAGAATATTTTTTAAAAACCCTGAAACGTAAAATCTGTATTATATCATCTTCTTCAGCTTGGTATATGCATTGCAGCTAAAACTGGCTCTGTGTGAGGGCTTGTTGAGGCTGCAATACGCAGACCCATTTCCCTGGTTTTGCTGGCCCCGAAGATGCTCTGTGCTAGTCTTAACCACTGCCAGGAGGACGTGGTGCTGGCATGAGTCATACTTAACCATATATCCTCTTATACAAGTGGATGGTGGAAAAGTCATCTCAGAGTGACTCTTTTGATCAGTATAAAAAACAGTATAATTTGACTTCTAGGGCTTAGAATCTCCCAGTTGCTTTATGTGCTTCTGCTGGAGGAATGATAAATATGCTTTCAAATGAAAAATCTCTTCTATTTTTTGAAAAAAGCTGTTGTGATATCTTGATCCAGATGGCATGTACATTGCAGGTTGGGGTTCATGCACCTGCTTTCAGTTATTATTTGCCTCAAACTGTAGCAAGAAAACGAAAGATCTTCAAACAGAAGTTGTTTCTATACCTAAATCTGATTAGGAACTTATTCTGGTTCAGGGCTTCACATAGTTTTTTCCTCAAACTGCTATTTTAAAAATAACCCTCTTAAGCATGTTTTTAAAGCATATTCATCATCGTAGATCATACGATAAAGGTCAGGAGTATCATGGGGGAGAGGGGTGTCAAAGGAAGGGTAAGGTTTTGATGGTGTGGTTGCAGCCACCAGCCTGACTTTTTTTTGCACTCTCACTGGCCAATTCCTCTATGAAAGTACAAGCTAAATGGAGAAGAAGTCCATGTGGTTTGGCCCTGAAGCATAATTTAATCATCCTCAGAGCATTTCATATTTTGAGCAGTTATTAAAGAGACTGTTTTCTTGTGTGGCAAATGAAGAAAATACCATTAATAAGCAGGTGCCCTTACATTTGGTACCAAAGATTATGCTGATTTTGCAATTGATAATGTATGTTTATTTTCCTTATATTGACAAAAACATGCACATTTAATGCTGTTACTGTGTTGCTGTGCTGATGAGGAAACTCTTTTCGGTCATCTTTGTTTCCTGTTCACTTAGTAGCTAGATTCTATTTGAATGACAAATTCCTTAACTTTTCTGCTTGTCGAATATTTTACTGAATATTTTAAATACAACAAAACAGATCGTTTCCCTTCTTAATTTGCACGTGCCCATAATTTTCAAGTAACCAAAATAGGATAATAGAAATAATGAAAATAACATTAATACCTAGTTCTGCTTCTGCACTGGCAGCTTTCACCACTATTTTTAGTTTCTTTACAATACATACATTATAGTGCTGGACAATATCCTTGTTTTTCTTGACCTATAGTATTCTGATAAATAGTATATGAGTTCCTTTGCCTTTCTCTTTTTAGAAGCTTTCTTGTACTATTTTGAAAAAGTTCTATTGTTGCACTTTGCTCTGAAAGTTTTATATTATTAATATACCGTCAAGCAGGGTTGTAAACAGAATAGCTGCAAACCTTAGTATTTGAAGCACATTTAATGACTTTTACTAATCTTTGTCACGTTTAATAATCTTTCTTTGTCTCCTCATTTATTCCCAATTTCTAAATAAGAGCAAAATGAAAAAGAATAGAACAGAACACTAAATAGAGAATACAGTTTAATTGGGATTTAAGAAAAATAACATTGTTCTATAATCACGCTTTTCCTTTCTCCCTAACTGTCTGCATCTACTAAATAAAGGGCCAGATTGCTGAAGCAATCTCCTTTATGGTTTGACTTCATTTCTGGCTTTAAACCAGCCTTATTAAGATCAGCTATTCATCTCTTCCACTTAGTAATGAGTTGCCAATGCATCACTGTCTCTTCAGAAAACTATAAGGGAACCTTTGGTGGATTGTTCTCATATTCTCTCTAATCCAGCATCCTGTTTTCCATCATAATCAGTGAAATGTCATTTGCCTCTCCCATGATGGCTATCCTCGAACTGCTGTTCTTTCTCTTCTTTTTGACCAAGGCAAAGTGAAGCTATTTAAGCATGGTAAATTGGATGAGATTGGAAAACAATTCACAACAATACATTATGCCATTGTTGGCGATACTGAACATCAGAGCAAGCTTGTGAGAAAAGTATACATTGTGGTGCTAAGAATTTAGCTGTTGCTTTTTTTGCTAGAAAAAGTATTTGATTCCTGCAGTATCGTTTTAATGGGCAGCTATTTTTCTTGTTCTAAAAAAACAAGGAATTTGTAGACATGAGTTGTAGTCCACTCAACCAGCACAAACTTTTGTTTCAGTGAGGCACTGAGGCTAGCAAATTATATTCTTTCTTGTTCACTCACTAAATAAGATTGATCTTCCTAACAAAAGAAGTTCAATTCGTATTTATGGTTATTTACAAGCTTACTTGTTTGCAACACAGTAAGAAAATAAAATACATTTAAAAGAGTGTCAACAACAAGAACTGGTTCTTGTAGGCATTTTTTTCAGTTCATAAAAATATGAAAGGATATTTCTGCAGGCTGCAGTATTTACCTTATTAAGAATGAGGCATGGATTTTTTAAAATGCAATTTTTGACAGAATAGACAGCCTATAAATTTGGAAACTTACAGGCAACATCTTACAGATGTTAAGACTAGTGCCTTTATAATCATCTTACATTACTTTGAGTCTCAATAGTCAACTGTCAGTGGTTTGTATTGTTTTTTTACTTATCAGACTATTTCCATATATCAATTATAAAGACAGGGCTAATATACTGATTAAAACCCCTTTTTTATTTTTTCATCTCAGGGAAATTTCAGTTCTCCAAATCAAAAATAATAGAAGAAAGTTAGAATTCAAAAAATATTAATGTATATTACTATATTACATTTTTTTAAAAATCAACATTTTTCATTCTAAGACATTACAATCCAATGTATAAAAGAAGCCTCATTTAAAACAATAAATACATAAACATGTAAAGATGTGGACTGTAAAAAAAGCAAGACAGAATAAATACTTGCAGGTTAAAAATAATGGAAGTGATTGAAACTGTGAGGACGTTTATTAAGAACACAGTATCTTCCGATCCTCTATGTATTTCATCCAATTTTTACATCTGAAATTATCTACAAATCAAGTTGTCTTTCTTTTAAGAAACTTGCTCACCTTCCCCTCTTATTTTTATATATGATAAATTCAGTCCACAGAACAGCCATGCCTCTTTTGATTGTTAGATTCTGCTACTCTTGAGGAAAGCCTGCCTGACGTTGTTGTCTTGAGTTTTGTCACAAACTGAAATTAAGATTATTTTGAAATTACTATTCTTTCTTGTGATACAACCCCTACCACACATTTTCTTTTATGCTGACCTATACTGTCACTGAAAGCTTTTGAGAAGAATCACCACCTAGAATCTAGGACTGGAAATGCAATGCCTGCAGGCATATACAGTGTTTCACAAGTCATCCACAGGATTCTAAAATTAAAAACTAATTTGATAAAAGAAAATTAAAACATAGGTTGTCAAACCCATGGGACATGATGATCTGAGATTTCCCACTTTCAATTGGCAAAATAGGGCTAGAATTCAGGAGAAGAAAATGTAATCAAGAAATATACAGAAAGATTTTGATCATACATACTAATGCATTGAAATAATAGGTGACATCTTTTCAGATGATTGTAAAGAAGAGTTAGAAATTTCTCTTCATTTTTGCTTTTTTCCATGCTATGTTTTACTGCCTGGATTCTGGTTGAATTGACCATCCAATATTTTTCCCATTATTATTGACCAGCACTATCTCCAACAAATATCCAGTGGCAAAATTGAATCACCTGATATAAAATCTATGGAGAAATCTTAAAATATGAAATTAAAAAGGAATTTGATAATAGCAAGAATGCTCTTATGAATGTAAATCATAAATCAGTGTTTATAAATGGGGAGGGCATTTCTTTTAAGAAGTCAAGTTTCTGAGATTAAAGATAAATGTACAGTGAAATCTCATTTAAATGGACTAACAGGGAAGAAGGGTTATTAAGAAATGTCCATTAAGGTAGAGATTTCTCAAATGCCATTATGTAAATGATGAAATATGCATCACTAGCATCAGTTTATATCATTTGCATAATGATATATCATTATTCAAATGATGTTAATCAATATGAAAAGTTGCTCCATTCCATGTAAAGTCTGTTTTATCAAGATGCAATTAATTAAGGTTTTACAGTTTTTGCTTTTTTTCCCTAGGAATATTCTCCCTCTCTTACTCTGTCTCTAAAAGATACAAACTTTTCAACATTTCATTTAGTTTGGGGCCTGTCTAACATAGAACTCCCACAAGGAAGACTGACAAAATTAAATACAATTAATCAAATCTACTCATGCTTACTTGAAATAGATGCATTAAAAATCATAATTTACTGCAAATTTGTTGAACTTAATTATTAATTATCCAAACTTATAGGGAAACTAAAGTTCATGTGCAGAACAATATTTATACTTTTTTTTATAAAGCAGCTCAGAAAAAAATGGGAAGAAAATATATACCAGGGATAGTGCATTATATGCCTATGTTGGAAAAGTTCACTATATTGGTGAAATAGAGTAAAAAAAATATAAATTACTTGCAAAAATCATAGATTACAAAAAGTGTTCCTAAGTATATTAGAAAACTTGCAAACAATTATAAGTTTTTCATCCTTGAAAAAAATTCACAAACTGTGCAAGAATAAAACAATGTAGTAAAAAATGATTAATTTGATAAAATAAAATTTGATATTACTAATTGTTGATTAAATTAGCCTTGTGTAGAAACTGGAAAATATTTCAGCATTGGTTAAGTTCATTTATAAATATTTTTGCAACAGTTTTTGACTTTTTTATAATAAAACATATTCTGAAATTCATGCATTTCCATTATATATATATGATATGCTCTTTATTTGCAAATGATTTTCTATATGGTACTATTGGGTTCCTGAATAATATATTTTATATACCATCTTAGTTATATATTACCCTGAAAAATTCTAAAAGCACCAGTTACAGCACACAGATTTATTTTGTTTTACTTTCAAGGGTATGCACTGGAATATTTATATAATCCTGGTCAAACATATTTCTCCTTCAATCCTAGCCATGACGACTGAATGCATTCATTCAGTCGT
>JANHZU010001104.1:103755-122845 GCA_032468055.1 Acrochordus granulatus
AAGAAGGTGAAATCTGCCACTGCTTCCATTTCTTCCCCTTCTACTTGCCAGGAAGTGATGGGACCGGTTGCCATGATATTCATTTTTAATGTTGAGTTTCAAGCCAGCTTTTGCACTCTCCTGTTTCACCCTCATCCAGAGGCTCTTTAGTTCCTTTTCACTTTCTCCATTAGAGTGGTATCATTTGCATATCTGAACTTGTTGATCTGCAAAATCCAGATGATCACTAGGAATTAACATATTAAAGGTGTTATTACAATATTTCTGTGTTATCTTCTAGTGGTTATCTGAAATTTTGCAACCTAGATCTGGTAACCATGATTATTTTGCCTTATTTAATCCTTATGAAATCAATTTTGAATAGAAAGAAATCTGGTAAGCTAGCATGCAACTGCTCTGTAAATGGATAGGATATGCTCTAATAACCTGGAATCAGACAAGAACTTTGCAAGACCCAGAATTTTCCTTGGACTAATCACTGTATTATCATAATATATAACAATGTAATATTTAACACACTGTGAATTACACCCAGCATGGAATAGAATTTTCTCTCCCCCAATACATGATATATTCAATTAGATTTTTATCTTTATCTCTGGAAACATGATGTATATTCTGAACATTCAATAGGAAAAGTGGAGTGGTACTGCTTGCTTAATAATCAAATATAGCAGATAGAAATCTATTCAATAACTAGGAGCCAATGAGAAATCATCAATGGCTTTATGTCAGAATAAACAAAGGAAAGTATCAATTGTTTTCCCTCTAGACTTGATACTGCAGCCAGCATTAATCAATATACTCATTAACAGCACACAAGAATGTAAATTCAGTGATCATTGGATCTACAGAAATATGCAACTTGGGAGGGGGTGATAAATGACAAAAGGAGATGTTGACCCATGAAAATATATAGATGCAACTGATTAAGATTGTATCAGACTGGAAGACACATTTGGGACAGAATGTGCTATAAATTTAAAAAAGCAAGGAAAAATGATCTCCAGAAAAGCTTGCTAGATCGCTATCAGTAATCTTACTATGGTTACCTAGATTAATTCTATTGCATAAAATGTCATTGCAAATAACTCTCTCCACAGCTAACACAATTCTTGTTTGTCTATTTTCAAACTCATAAATATCTGAAACATTTCTGTCCAACTATTCTGCATCCTTCTTATTTGGGAACAAACAGGATGAAAGAAGTGAATGTTAAATAAGACACAAAAATAATTTCATGATTTAAATTTCAGGGGAGGGGAGAAACATCCAATTCACAGAGTTAAATTACATATAAAATAAAACATTTATTAAATATGGAAATATATTTAGCATGTTTGAGTTTTCATTCTGATGAGGGTTCCTAGTTGTTTTTAGTATGTTTGACAGCATCCATTAATGAATGTATCAGTGAGTTGGGGATTACTCATTTTCTTTTTTTGTATTAATTAAACAATGAACTTTATTCAAAATGTTAGAACCTGAAAATTTTCATGATGGATTATATCATTGGCCAACTGAATCAGACACTGCTTCTAACAAGGCTGGACAACTGCCATTAGAAGTTTACAATAAACAGGGAGGAATGATAAAAACATAGATCCAGTAGCAAATAATAAATAATTTGTAACCAAATTTAGGTCTAAGAAAAATTATTTATGATTTGGTTATTTTAAAGATATACACGGAACTAGAAAAATGGATGAAGGTCCCTAGGTTATGATGGGTGTCTAATCTATAATGAAGTTATTGAAAACAGGCTGTCTCCAACAAATTTGTCTGACTACTACCAAAAATCATGAGTCTTTATGAAAAGGCACTTCACATCTTCCCTAGCAGCCATCTAGCTTTGTTTAAGATATCTGTTTAAGTTTTATGGACCCTTGGAGAGCACAAAATTATTCTTGAGGAAAGAAGGCATTCAAAATAATATTTTTAAAAACAAGTTCACTTAAATTATCTTATGATCTAAACTTGTTTCACTACTGAGCTGTTTTAAAATGTCACATGTAAATTTGAAAGTTGCAGTGCAAAACTGACAAATAATTGTTGTAGGCATTTGCCACAAGAAGTATGGAAGTAAACTGGGGTGCTCAGTGCTTATAGGTCTATAATGGGAAGAAAGAAGAATTAGAGGGAAGAAGATCCTTGGGAATGTTACAAGAAACACAGGAACTAGAAGAAGATAAGGGGACTGCTGTCAAAAGGGATGGAACGTGCAAGGAAATCAGTATTGGGGATCTCTGGAAGGGAGGTGAGTCTGTTCCAAAGAGTAGAAAGAAAAGAAACAAAGCTGAAACTTGAAGAAATATTGTGTGTCTGTGTGTGTTATAGAAGAAAAAAGTAGATGTTTAGTCTAAAAACAATGACTATGAAGAAGAAAGAAAAAATAGGAATTGGTTCATCTCTTGGATGCAATATGGGGAGATCAAGGACACAAAACACAAAATGTTTAAGTTAAGAGGAAGAGGGAAAGGCTACTTATAAGTAAGAGTTAAAAACTAGTTAAAGACTAGGATCTTTTCTCTGAAACATTGTGCCCAACTAGAATACCACTCTTTGCAGCTACAAGGGAAGAAAGCAGCTTGGGTTCAATGGATTTAGATTGCTTGGCACACTTGGCCACTGTGGTTAACAATTGACTGGGATTGACTGGGTGGGAAATTAAAATTTACAGAGTCAAGAAGAAGATAGAAGATGGGATGCAGAGGGCCAGGGTGGAAGAGGTCTATCCCATGGGAAAGTATAAAATTGCCTGAAAAAGAAGGAGAAGAAAGTGAAACTACAGCATAGGCATTTGTTGAGTAAACAAGAAAAGTTGGATTGTTTAAATATGTCCTGTGCCTTTGAACATATCCTGCATCTTTAAGGAGATGTCTATCTCTAGTCAAACCTCTCAGAACATATAGACAGATTCATTCCCATTGACTTCAGTAGTTACCATTGTTTACATGTCTTCTTATAACTGTGTAATACTGTCTCTGCCTCAATCTGGTTATCAGTTTCTTATGTAAGTAGTAAACTTGTTTTTCTTTGTTCATAACTGGATATTTTTAGTTTTCTATGGATCTGGATCTCTGGATATGTACATGATAAAGCTTTTGATTGGATGGTTGGCAGCAATCTTTTTTTAATAAGGTGGAACAGATCCTGTTGGGAGGCCTAGAAAATTCAGCCTCTCAAACCTAGGGCTGGCTATTGTGTTAAAAGAGGAACTATATTTGAATTCCATAGATATCATTGGATTATTGTTTTAGCTATCCTTTAGAATTTCAGAGGTGTCCAACCTTGGCAACTTTAAGATGTGTGTACTTCAATTCCCAAAATCCCTCAGCCAGGCAGGAGTTGTTGTCCACATACCTTAAAGTTACCAAGGTTGGACACCTCTGCTTTAGATTAAGACAAGAGACCAAACATTTCTAGGCCTCAGCCAATACATTTTTATAAGGTTGAGATGGTGAAGATATAACTTCATGTGAAAGATGACTGTTCTTCATTTAATTTCCTAAAATATGCATACCTTTAAAAGCAAAGGTATACACTGAACTGTGAACAGTAATTGTAATCAGCAAAAATGCAGTTATTCAGAGTGGCAGGATAACCCATATGGACAATCTCAGCCTATTTTTCTGAATGAAATTTCCAAATGGTATGCAAAGACAACCTCAAATGTTCTGTATATGTTAGGAGGAATTATTAGAACATAACCGTGAGCAGATATCTAGGAGAGGAAGCAGCTGAACCATCAGCTTTAACTGGTGGAAGTATTAGGATTACAAAGATATCATCAGCCCCCAAATTATCGTGTATTTCTGGTCCTTTTTATAGAAATTTAAAATAAATTCAGTGGCACCTAGAAAAGACTGAGTGTTCCACCCTAGTTAGATTAACATACAACATTTCTTTGTAGCCTGATTTAAGCTTAGCTGGATCATTTTGTCTCCAAGTATCAATCCAGGCCTCATAGATAGGCACAAGTGGTTCTGTAATTTCTGGAAGACTTTACTTACTGAAATCATACTGAAGCAGCATTAAACAAAAGAGACTCTTGAAGCAGACCTTAATAAAAAATAAATAAAAAATTGTGAATCATTTATTTTGATATATTTTACCTCATTTTAATTTTGAGGATTTTTAAGCCACTCAAAAATATCGGGTAACCATTATAAATAGCCATACAATTAACAATAAAAGATGGATCAGGTCCCTCAGTGATCTTTGTTTTTCTCTTTCAAACTTCAGGAAGCCTCTAGAAATCATCTCTCCAGTCAACTCATGTATTTCCCCAGTGTAGTTAAATGAACTAAAGCTAAAGCATGGGAATGCAAAAGAGAGGAAAATAAATTATTTAAACCCTAAGTTTTGACAGAACATGAGGATACTATTATATATTTTCTAATCAGTTGTTTTATTTTTAAAAGTAGATGGTTGTTGCTTGAAATCAGTTCCTTTATGTGGTTAAAAACTGCCTAAGCCTCTGATAATTGTATCAATCTTCAATATCATTTTCCCCTACTTCTCATCATCAGAGAAAAATAAATATCTACAAGGCTGGACAAACATTGGTAAAGTTCAAAGAAATCAAGTGTAATTCCTATCTCCACCCTAACCTCTGTTAGATTGTTAACATGATGGAAAACCTTTGACTGAAAGGTAACAAGAGAGAAATAGTTAGATGGATTCTATAGACAAGAAGTCACAAAGAAATTAAAGCTGTTTCACTGATTCATCGATATAATTTTCCTCCAGAGAATATCTACAACTGACAAACAAACACAGAAGCAACTCATTTCTTAACATGTGAAATGTGACAGTCAACAGCAAATAGCAAAACAAAAAATTAAATTGTGTGAAATGTTCTCAGAAAATATGCTCCTTTGTTTGAAAGACTCTGATTCTCCAACTTTCAATTGTGTGGTTAAGTCTACGCTGATTGTCTTTGGGCCATTCACTCTCCCTCAGCCCAACCCACCTTGCAGGGTTCTTGTTGTGGGGAAAATAGGACGAAGGAGTATTAGATACTGTATGTTTTTATAATATGTGGGATAAAAATAAATAAGTATAAACCATAGAAACTATATTCTGCAAGAGAAGCCTTTGTAGCTATTGTCTCCCCTTCTTTTCATAAATCTTGTTCAAAATGTTTTTCTCTTCCAGAGAAGTAGTGGTAGACTGAAGATGGCTCCACATAAAGCAGATCCTATAAACATGATGGAATAAAAAGCTGGCAAGTAGACTGGTTCTTTGTAATTCCTCATTGGATAAGTAGAGGACTTGAGATTACCCATAAGTACTCCAGACAATGGCTTCTTGTGAGGAGATGGCAAGACAGTGGTCTTTGGAAGTTTGGAACTCTGTGAGACAAGGGAATAGCCATGTTGCTCAAACCATGATTGGCCCCTTCAGAAATTGCTTGTTAACTGCTTTTCAGCTATTAGGAACCTTCAGATTGAGATGTGACAGAACCAAATACGTTTCCTAGAAACATTAGCAAAGAAAGTTTTAACTGTAGGTTTAAAAACTTAAAATTTGGAGTAAACAGCAAAATAAAATTTTGATTTTAGAAAGTTACAAATGGTCTAATAAATTTGAAATAAGATTTTGGAATTAATTAAAAAAAATCTTTTCCATGCAAAAATGCTTTTGTTTTTAACTTAAAAAACTATGTTTTAAAAAATGGACATTAGAGGAAATTAAAGATCACAATCAAAGGAGAAAAACACATAAACTCAACTTACAATTACAGAATGAAGAAAAATTTTCTAATGTTGGACATACTGAAGGATATTCTTGAACAAAGGATACAAAAGTTCGTTTTAGTATGTCAACAAAGAAATCTGCTTCTATGGAGAAATTTGTCTAAAAGACGTTACGGAAGGGAACAGGTTTTGCTTGACAAGATTGAGACTGAGTTGAAAAGGGATTTTAAGTGACAGCCTACAAGAATGACATGGAAAAAGATTCTACACTGGACATACAAAAGAAATCAGCTAATGTTTTAATAATTAAAATGAATATACAAACAATAAACAAAGAGAATGACTTGGATAATTTTCTTATATTAGATTTACCAAAAAGGCTTATTACAGTTTTGAAGATTTTCTTGAAAAGAAAAAAAGAAATAATTTGAAGGGATTAAAGAATTGAGAAAGCCTTTTGGATTAAAGGCGAAACGTCTTCGACTTGAGAAAAATCCAGTCCAGATGCCTGTTTTTTAAACTTTGTTGCGAAGAAAATTAAAAGAAGTAAAAGTATAGACAAGATGGGGGGGCTAAAATGGAGGTAGAATCTTCCATTCAAGAGCCACCTCCAAGATGACACATTGCTACCTGGACCCGAGGTCAGTCTGCAAAGCCAGGTTTCCAAGCAAAAATTTTGCAAAAGGTCAGAAGGGTTGGGGCTATTCTCACCTCAGGGGGTATGATGTCCCATAGGGCAGGCACCATGGCAGAAAAGACCCTTCTTTTGAACTCCGCCAATTAACTTCCTGGATGATGGGATCTGAAGCAAGCTGATACTGACAGCACAGATGGGGCAGGCCAAACCCATGGGGTCAGATAGTTCCTTAACCATGTAACCTGTCATATAACCCATGTCATAAAGGGCTTATGGGTAATATTTAACACCCTGAATTTTAAAAGTATAGACAAGATGATGGGGTTATGACATTTATATATGTCTTGCATGTGTTTCTTTTTTTAAGCTTTCTTTCTATTTATAATTTTATTTATCATATTTAAATGCCGCCAATTTCTGCAGACTCTTGGCAGCTTACAACATTATACATTGTTAAACCCTGTCCCCCCAGGCTGGCCGGCAATGTTCGCATCTGGGACATCCTCTGCAGCTCCTGCTCCACCCCTGAGACAAGCAAGTCCAGTGCCAACTCACTGTTCCCATCGCTGCCAGCCAGCTTCCCCCCAAAGAAGTACCCATTCATCTACTCGCAATATTGCCTGCTTTCAAACTGCTGGGTGGACAGGAGCTGGAGGTGAGTGAAGAGAGTTCATCCCATCATGCAATGCTGCGGCTCGAACCACCAGAGTGCTGGCCATTTCTGGTCGACACAACTGGCATCATTAAGCCGCTGAGCCACCGCACCTCTTTTATGTACTTTTTTGGGGGGTTGTATTTAAGTTAATCAAAAACAAGAAAAAATATGTCAGCTTAGCTTTTTTGAGTTTCAAATTGACTATTGCTGGCAAATACAAAATGTAGAATTGGGTACTATGCTTATAAATTAGAGAACAAAAACTTTCAGTTAACTGTCAGAATATATTTGCTGCTGTTATTATTCAGATTGTTTTAAAATAGATAAAATTATATTGTATTTTTACAGGTAGAGGAAAAGCACTTGTTTTTTATTTAGATTTTTATTTAGTTTTTTATTTAGATTTATTTTTAGAGGAAATGCATTTTTTTTTATTTCTACAAGAATTGAAAACCAAAATTAAAGTCACTTACTCCACAGGCTTCTTTTTTATATATTGGATAAGTCTCAATAAGTGAGGACAATCATGTTTCCTATGTTAGCAGACATAGTTTGAAAAACTGGAAGAAAGTTTTGTTTTGAACTATTTTCCTTAAGAGGAATACCCAGAATATTCTGGGTTCCAATGAAAATTTTCAATTATTGTTTTAAGTGTTGCATCAGTGGTTGATGATATATAACTTTACAACCTAGTTCCATTCAGACATGTTACCATGCTGGCTGAAGATAATGGGACCTGTAGCCCAAAAGACATTGAGGGTATAAATTGGAAAGCATACAAAGCCATGATAATATCTGTCCATTATATAAAAATGTAACTTAAGAGGAATAGTGGAACAATCCTAGTTCTCCAAAGATTTTATTATTTGCAATTCAACAACCTGACTTTTGGGATGGATTTCTGTAGTTTATGAAAAAACTTGGTTTTTTTCCTTGGTTTTTTATTTTGACCAGACCACAATTGTGTAGATTCCACAGCCTACTAAATATTTATTTTTATTTATTTATGTCCCATCTTTATTATTTTTATAAATAACTCAAGATGGCGAACATATCAACACACCTTCCTCCTGTTTTTCTCACAACAATAACCATGTGAGGTGACCTGGGCTGAGAGTGACTGGCCCAAAGTCATCCAACCAACTGACATGACTAAACTCACAATCTCACGATTTCTAGCCTGGTACTTTAACCACTAGATCAAACTATGACTTAAGAACCAGAACAGCTGGAGACAGATTCACAATGCCCAATCCAAACAAACTCTATTATAATTTATAAAGTTGTATGATCCAGGCCTCACTTTCTAATACTAAATGTATTCATAAATTAACTTGTGTAAAGTTGTAATGTTGTATTCAGTTGAAAACAATCTCTACTGAGGCAAGTACTGTAGAGCTGTTTATCCTGTTGCAGATGTGCAAAATTGCTTATGGGAATAAATCATACTAAAACAGAGTGAATTTTCTTATAAGGCACACTAAATTCCGTTAAAGATGGCTTAAAAATATTTAAATAATACTGTTCTATAAATCCCTCATGCCAAATAGTGCAGTGTATATGCTGTTGTACCTCTGTTACAATATAGTTTAATTTTTCCAAGTCTATAAAATTTTACCTCTCAACAGCTGTTAAAAATTATGCCAAACTATGGTTAAATATTTGGCAAACAACCTATTATTGCTCTAGTTATGGTTTCCATATGGCTTTGGACCAGTCACTCTCTTTTAGTCCAACTCATCCCATGGGTTACATGTTGTAGGAAATATTGGAGGAAGAAGGAGTATTAGGTATTTCACTGTCTTGAGTTATTTATAAAAACAATAAAAGTGAGATAAAAATAAATAAAATTAGCTGCCCTTAGCTTAAATTACTTAGATGAAAAGAACAAAATTTGTCCATACCTGTACACTGTATGTATCTATACATGTTTAAAATCTTACTTATAATTATTTAACTATGGCTTGTCATCAACATATTTTACACTTTTAGTACTAATGTGAAGATAAACAGGAAATATGGAAGTCAAGAACTTTTTAATACTAAACTAGACCACTTTGATCTAGTGGTTAAGATAACAGTCTAGAGACCAGGAGGTTGTAAATTCTAATCCTGCCTTAGCCATAAAAGCCAGCTGGATGTCACTCTCTCTCAACCCAACTCATCTCACAGGGTTGTTGTTGTGGGGAAAATAGGAGGAAGATGTGTTAAATATGTTCACTGCCCTAACTTGTTTGTCAAAATAATAAAGGAAGGATACAAATAAATAAATATTATATCCAAAGGATGAATCTTTTACAAATGAAAAAATGTAGGTAAGAGTACTGACAAATATAAAATAGAATTATTCAAACATGTTTATAATGAATTTTTATACATTTCAAAATCTAATTAAATGTTAGTTTGCAATAGATGCAGAATAGATTTTGAAGAGTGACTATACTTGCTTCTGTCAAATTACAGTGGAATCATATTTACTTGATAAACAATTATTTTACATGCAATTTCAATTAGTAGAAGACTGTTTACATCCCAATTAAAAATATACATTAAAAATGTTTACATCCCTCTACATTAACTTATTTTATTGGAATTTTCAAGCCATCATGCAAAAGCCTTAGAAAAAATTGGGTGGGAAAATATGGACACAAATTCTATTTTAAAAGAGAGTAAAATGTATAAATATTCTGCAATTGTGCCATAAAATGAAGATGAATTCACTGAATAATTCTCCCTTTGAATTGGTTGCCTTAATAGGTTTTTCTACTGGAAATGTTCTTAATGTGTCTGTACCTTATTATTATATGCTTTTTTAAAGTTTCATATTATATCAAGCAGTTATTACTTTTCTGATATGAGAGGTAAGGAAAAGGAAAAAAGACTTGCACCTTCTGAGTTTGTAATTTTTTACCCCTACCCGAGCAACGACTATATCTGGGGAAAAAAGTGCTCAATAAGTTTCCAGTATAAACCACATTCTAGGAAACAGGAACAGGTTTTAGGAGCTATCTGAAACTGTAAAGTGAGCTGGGAATACATCTAGGGAAAAAGCACATTTTCATAGATCCACTGGAACTTGCAGTACATAACCAACAAAGGGAAAAAAATCGACCTGAGTAAAATGTGACCAGCGTAACGCGACAGCCATAACTGGTGCTTGGTTTTATTGTGATTTATGTGGGGGGGGGGAAGAGGATGTTCTCTGACCTCACGGTCGCATTCCTAATGCACGTTGTGGCTAAAACGGCAAATGACACGACGCCAGAAGAAAAGGCTAATTTATGTTAAAATGGCCCGTGGGATAAATGGCCTCTTCGCTCCTCCAGACGGCTGGCAGTTCGCGCTCCCCAAGCAAGGAAGCGAGGGAGTGGCTACGGTGTAAGCTAGTGGCAGCCTAGGCCCCAGTCCCCGACATTAAGCCCAGCCGGAGGCGACGAGAAGTCGAAAAAGAAACGAAGGCGGCCTCTGATAAATATGAGCGGCCCCGAGAGACTCGCACTCACCATTCGCCCGCTTCAGGGCATTCTCAGGCCGCTGGAAGTAGACCGGCATGATGGCGACGGCTTCTCCTCACGCGGCAACCAGCCCTAAGGAGCGCCCAGTCAGACGGCAAGCTAGACCGGAAAGGGAAGGAATCATGTGACTCTCACGCGTGGAAGAGCCCGGAAGAGAACCGATCAGATGGAGCTTCCGTGACTCCGAGTTGTTGCGCGCGCGCGAAGCTCAGGCTGTCGCCAGGAGAAAAGGCTGACTGAAAGGGGCCCCCAAAGAAAATGCGCGAGGAAAAATGGCGCGGCTCTGAATTTTTTATCTTCATTCTCGGACAGCGTTTGATTTCTGTTTTGTAACTATTACGAATTGTGTCTCTTATTTCCTTGGGACTAGCTTCTTCGTAAAAGTCGTTTCGTTTACCGAGAGATCACATACCTGGTTTGGCCTAGGCCAGCGTCTGTCCCTTGAGGGCTACCATTTGCCGTTTTCCTACTAGCAGCGTCGGTGGCGAGGGCTGTGGTTCCTGTGTAACATATTGGAGTTTATGAGACCATAAAAAGCTGACTCTGAAATAGGAAGCCCCAAAGTGAAAGCTCTGCTTCTCTACGAAAGTCACAAAGGGAATCATAAATCTCGTTTAGCCACTGAAGTGTGATATGTGAACACAAAATTAGGTTCATGAATTGATGCCTTCAGCTGGTGCTAGAGAAGACTTGAGGATCCCTTGGACTGCAAGGAGCTTGAGCAGTCAATCCTACAGGAAATCAACTCTGATTGTTTACTGGAAGGACATACTGAAGCTGAAAGACTTTGGCTAACTAATGTGAAGAGAGGACTCAAGAGAAAAGATTGTGATGCTCAGAAAGACTGAAGGCAAAAGGAGAAGGGACAGCAGAGGATGAAATGGTTAGATAGCATCCTCAGTGTGAAGGGTGTGGATTTGGTTGGACTCCAGGAGGCAGTGCAGGACAGGGAGGCCTGGTGAGGTACAGTCCATGGGGTTGCAGAGTTGGATACAATTGAGCAACTGAACAACAAAAATATGCTTGATTGTTTAGTATATTTAGAGAACCAGGCCACTATAAGAAGTCAGTTAAACCATGGCTTTGTGTTATCTCGTTAATAAAGAATTGCCATTTTTAATTTACTCTGAAGCAAAATGGTCACCAACAAGTAGAATTTCCTTTCCAGGATTTCACTTCACTACAAAAAAAATCCATTACTCTAATTTATAAGGTAGTTTCATATAATTACACTCTTGGGTAAATTGCAATTATCTGCACATAATACTAAATCAAAATAATATGTTCATGACTTACTTGTTGGATGAACCCAGCAACATTGTAAAAAGTAAGTCTCACTGTTCTGAATATGTGCTTGAATGTAAATGAAACTCTGATTAGGATCATAAATATATTGAGGTCCTCAAATGTAAGGAAGCATATTCATTGAACAAACATTTCTCCTTGTCTCCTTCAGACTTGTACAGGACATGGGGGACTGAATCAAATGAAATGTGTATCTTGTTTGTGTTTCACAAAAAGCTTAATTTTTCATATGCCTGTAATGCACATGAAAAATAATTGCATTTATTTCAAAAACTTATATATCATATTTAAAACATCTAAAATCAGTATAAACAAAATAACTCAAAGGATTTTTGCAACATAAACATAGATAACAGAAAAGTGTGTCATAAGCTGAAATTTATCTAGTATGCTAACAAAGTTTCTAAAAGCATTAGAAACATGATAGAAAAAGGTCTACTTTTAGAAACCAATTTTGCTGCTTACAATGAAATTCCAATAAGACCTTATTTGCACAGATTATCCTTCCAAAATATCTACATCCTAAAACATGGATGGTTTAATAAGTTAATTCTATTAGACTCAGAAATAAGCTGGTTGAAAGCATATGTGCATGCCAATTTAAATTATATAAATGTCATGACAAAACCTTTAATGTGACTGGAGCACTATCTTACCAGAATATCTAGGACTCCTTTTGGTCTATGACCTCTGAGGAAAAATGCAGGATGTTGTTGTCTTTTACTTGCAGCTGGATTCCTTTCCCTTTCAGTTTGTACAGAAAGAAAGAGTGATAGTCACCAATTGAATGTGGGAAATTGTCATTGCAAGTGGGACAGCTGCTAAGAATAGAAGCAGGGAGTACAATCCTTCCTGAAAAATCCTTTGGGAAAGGTTGTTGAAAAGGTGGTATTGAATCAATTTCACAGCACCCTGTAAACTTTAAGAGTTTTCCAATTAGAGTTTAGATTCACTTTAGGGTCACTCTCCTAGAGATCCTGAGTAGGGACCTGAATGGGATAAATGTACCTCTCCGAGTCTTGCTAAATTTCTTGGTGGCTTTTGATAGAATCAAACAATTTTTTTGCACTGCAGAGTTGGGAGTCTGGTGTTTTGCAACAGTTCTGTTCCTTCCTTAGGTGGTTGGTCCTAATCTGTTAGTAGAAAAACGGTTGGACTGGTGGCCCCTACCTGTGGGATGCCATAGGGGTCGGTGTTGCCTCCCCTGCTTTTTAACATTAATATGAGGTGCCTGGGAAGGTTATTTGACAATTTAGGATGGAAATATTACACTTAAGCACATGTAAGCTGCAGTCATTCCCAGCCTATAAGATGCCCGGGCTCATGTGTCCTGCTGGATCACCAAGTGGAAGCCATAGCCAAAGGGGCTTTTTTGCCCAACTTCAGTTGGTCTGCCTGTTACAGCCTTACCTGAGGAAGGAAGATGTGATAACAGTAACTCATGCCTAATGTCTGTGAATATTCTCATTAATCAAAGTCATGATCTGTAGCAAAGTTGCAAAGTTTCTTAAAAAGCAACTGGACTTTAATTACAAAATGTTATTGGAGACATTTCACCTTCTATCCAGAAGTCTTTCCCAATCCATGTAAAAAAGAAAAATAATGGTCAATAAATCCTTAACATGCTTAAACATAGGTTGGTTCATCTTAAGGACAAAGTACCCAGATGTCATTTATGCCATTCAATGCAATGAATTCTGACCAGACTTTTACATTGGAGAGACTAAACCACTTTAAGTTTCAACAACATAATAAATCTGATTCATCTGCACTACATTTACATCTTAAAGAACATGGATGTTTTTGCTACAGCCCTCATGACTACCAGTGTAGACTATAGTAATGCAGTTGGTTCAAAATGCAGCACCCCATCTATTTTCAGGCAGCCAATGCTAGGAGCAAATAAAGACTTGTGAGCTCTGCTTTGGTTACCAGTTGGTTCCTGCATCTAATTTAGAATGCGGTTTTTATGCCAGTTAGTATATTTTTTTCACTTAATAAATGTCAATAAATATATTAGTTACTGCTAGGAAATAGTATTTGCATAAACTGCAATGTCCTAGCTGTTCTTAAAGATACAAAGTAGGAACATCTTTGTGCCATTAAATGAAAAAAAGTACTAATTGCGTCTGTATACAGGAGACTAGCCCCATCTCCCAGATGACTCCTTCAGGAGCTTCATGTAGAAGTTAAAAAGTAATAAGATTTTGTTTTGTGAAGAATTCCTGAGATTCAGTCTCATTACCAAGGCCAAAAGGTTTTCAGATTCTCACTCTGAAACCTATTTAAGTTCTGCCACCGCCCCTTGACCTCATTATGGAAATCCACGGTAACCAAGATAACAGGCAAGGCTTGTTGAGATCAAGAGCACTAAACCCACGTATAAAATGTCATGCCTTTGTGGAAAACAGTATTCAGTCTTTTTTGCAGTTCAAGGCCCAGTGGCCATAGATCCTAAGGTTCTCGGCAGAAAGACTGATATAAAGGCAAGATACCGTTATAATTATAACTGTACAAATTACTTCTCGAAGAGTTGTTCGGGTAGAGCTGCCAAAAATTCGTCTGAAGACCTCCCCAGATCTTGCAGTTAAATAAATACTTATTCTCTGTTGCTCTGGAAAGCAGAACTGAACCAAGAGACAGACGTTTCATGGGAGCAAAACCTGGGCACGTCGGAAGAGAAAGTACAATCAGTCGTCAGAACTTTTTGGCAATGACTACCAGAAACGTTTAATTGGATTGGGTCCTGCAATAAGAAATCTCCATCGAGCAGATAGACAAGATGACTTTCCGAGTCGCGCTGAATTTTCTTTCGACTCACACACACGCAGGCAGCACACCCGCTGCTGCTCGGAAAAAAGAACTTCGCTTAACTGGCGGCGTCGCTAAAACCAACGCGGAGAAGTCCCGCGTGGACGCGCGCAGTACGCTCCGTCACCTTGCGAACGGGCGCGTCGCCGGAAGCCAGGAGGCGCGTTACTCAGTTATTCTCCCGCTTTGAGGCCCACGATGGTCTCTCAGGAAGCAGAGGAGGGATCCTGGCGCTGGGCGGAGGAAGATGGCCGAGACGGAGGAGGCTCAGCTGCTCTCGGGCGTGGGTCTGATTGGTAAGGCACCTCGGTTCGCGGTAGGTCGGGCGAGGGCAGAGCTGGCGCGCGCTCCCGCTTCTCTCCCCGTTTCCCTTCCGAAACGGGAAGGCCGCGGGCCGCCACGAGCAGCGGGGCGAGGGAGGCGGCGGAGCGGACGCCTTCTCGCGCCTTCCCATCGCCCGGGCGGACGGCTCGTTCTCTGCTTTCTGCCTTTCCTCACGCGTACTCGACAGGGGCCCGCCTGTGCCCGGCCCAGAGAGTACCAGGAGCACAAAACACCAAAAAGCCCGACCCCTCCCCCCGGAGCACTCGTCGTTCTGCTTGGGCGGTTCTTTTTACCTCAGCCCTTTTTCAACCCCTCTGCCTCTCACCGAGCCCGGCTGGGGCAGAGCGCCTAGGCCACCGGGGGAAATGAGCGAAGCGCAAAACGGCTCGAGGCTCAGACCTGCTTAGTACTGACTCAGAAAATCCGACTAAATCCCAAAGCCGTGCATCGGAAAAGGAAACACCGCGGAAGAATGCAGCGGCGAACTCCCTCTGTATTATTGCCAGCAGAAATTGAGGGACTTTGAACTAAGGGAGACTTTGCAGACATGTTTTCTGCGTTTCACGGAATGTACAACGTTAGAATAAACACAGCCACTTTATACTTTGGAGGGGTCTGTGAATTTAGCTATTGTAATTAATTATACTTTAAGTATGCTTAAAGTAATTGTCACTCTATTTGCAAAAAGGCCGTACCTCGTCTTTTAAAATTCCAACCCTTTTCTGAACGGTGGGATTTAATAAATAGCACAGGAAAGATTTAAAGAGATGTCACTTTCCCAATATAATGCTGGTTGTAGTAAGCTATAAAAATTGTCATTTATCACAACAGCAATTATCAGATCTCATGTGAAAACATTCTTGAATCAGGACCCCCAATTTACAAAGCCTTCTTTGCCATCATCCGTCTCGCTTTCACTTTGCAGGGAAATCCATTATGGGAGAACTTAGGAAAAAAAATATTTGTGATTTAGCACACTGAATGTATGTAATGTTTTACAAATTTTACTAAAACAGGTTCTTGCTACAAGAAGTGTTAAGTACAAGGGAAACAAGAAAGGGAGAGAGATCTAGATAAGGAAATTTTGTTTGTAATATTCTTTAAATTAAATATGCTTTTAGCTAAAGTATAGAATTTGCTGCTCTGGCTATAGGCCATACTGCATTTTTAATAACATTTTCCAGTTTAATATCTCATTGCAGATTATAATACCGATATGTATGCTGCCATAAATATGAGTTATTTCCATAACTATTAAGGCTTACAAGATATATGCAATCAAAATATAGTGTTTTTAAAGTGTGTAAAAAGTGGGGGTGTTGACTGCATAACTGGATCTGATTAACTGATCAATTTACTCCCTTGCTGCTGTTGCCATTCTCACAGTGAACATCTTTTCATCATAGAAAAAGATACCAATGGAGATGCTCTGTGGGTTTGGTGTTACCCTTCAACAACGGCTGGATTAAGAGATCTTTTGTTGAGAAAATGCTGCCTTACAGATGAGAGCAAACAGCTTCACGCTTTCTTATTTGGTCAGTACAAACTAACATGGTTTTACATTACAACCATGGAAATTCCAGAAGCTTCTGCCTTGAAAAAGGTAGGACTGAAATTTGGAAAAAGAGGACTTGATAGAAAAATCTTACCTTGCACATTCATTATCGTCATAAGAGATGAATTGGATTTCTGCAAGAAGGCTTACTTATATGTCTGCTGATTTCCTAAGGCAACAGAGACCATATGATAACAAAAGCAGTGTTAAATTTTGATGAGAGGAAAAATAATTATTATATTTGCATCGATTGAAAGTTAAACTGGATGTTTGCACACTATTCAAGATGTATTGGTCTGTAGTGAAGATCATTGAATTTTCAAATTTAAGGGCTCAGAGAATGTCCTTGATTTATTATTCATTTAAACATAGAGGCCGCCTAGCTCCTGGTGATAGTGGATAACTCAAAAACAACAATAAAAAACATGAAAAATCCTAAGCATCCTGAAGGAACAAACACAACACTTCCAAAACACTCCAGAAAAAAACTGTCAGCAGCCATCCTAGGAGCAAAATCAAGTTTTCAGTGTCTTTGGGGGCTCCAGCCTAAGGATACCCAGGAAAATGTTATTCCAGAGGGCAGGTGCAACAGTGGAGAAGATACACTTTCTAGATCCTAACAGATGATATTGCTTCATGCTCCAGATTCCTTCAACTAAACACTCTTCTTGATCTTGTTGGGCAGACAGAAACTAATGAAGATAGGCAATGCTTCAAATAAGAAGACCCTATGTCACAAAAAGAGGGCACGCAGTGGTACGAGTGGTTAAGATGCTGGGCTTATCAGCTGGAAGGTCAGCAACCCGAGTTAGAGGTCCAAGCGCTGCCATGCAACAGGGGGAGCTCCTATTGTTTGCCCTAGCTCCTGCCAACTTAGCAGTTCAAAAGTATGTAAAAATGCAAGTAGATAAATAGCTATCACCTCAGTGGGAAGGTACAGCATCTGTGCACCTCAGTGTATACTCATGCCGGCCACATGACCACGGAAGCATCTTCAGACAAACACTAGCTCTTTGGGTAGGAAATGGAGATGAGCAGTGCCACCTAGAGTCAGCCATGACTGACAGGGGAATCAGTTACCTTTGTGCCACAAATAGTTTTATTGATGATATCCATTATTTTAAATTGCACCCAGAAGCTAGTTGGTAACCGATGCAACTCATGGACATATGGCATACACATCACTGCCTGCACTGTTGCATTCTGGACCAGCTGTAGTTTCTTTGTGTCCTTCAAAGACAGTGTCATGTAGATTTTTGCAGTTGTTCATTCACAAGAGGGACTAAGACATGAGTGATTTTTTGAAAGGCCTTCCACTCTAGGATTGGATAAAAATAATGAACTAAATGGAGCTATACAAAGGTCTGAACTTTGATTGATAGGTCCAGATAATTTACTTCCTCCAAGATCCTTTGCAGCTATTTGACCATTTTTTCAACACTCTTCCCCATATACCTCAGTAGGACCTGCCCTGTCAGAATGGAACTTTTTGAAAGATCTAAGCAACTCTTATCTGCCAAATTATCTCTCCAATTGTCTATACTGTTATTTTACAATGAAGCATTTGGCATAAACGTTTTTTTTTCCCATATGTTGCATAGGTGACCCATTTTTCCATTGTTCTGACAACCAAGGACTTCAATCCGGAGAAATATGCAGCCTTCTCTAGGATCCTTTGTAGGTGTGTATTGCTGATACATTTTGTAAAACACCTGCATGGTTTATTAGCTAAATCTTTTGTACAGCAGTGTATTCCCAATTAAGAGATGAAAACATTTTTGAAAGGATTATCATCATTATAATTATTATACATGTAATTATTAATTATTTTAAGTTAATAAAAGTTTACCAAAACAACAAAAAATAATAATAGTATCCTACTACTGGTCTCACAGGAAATAATTGATGAAGAGATTGAAGTCAGAACTGTGATTCTATTACAAGCACATTATTCACAATAAATCTAACAAGTTTTGTGTTTAAAAATTATAAAAGAATATATGAAGATATTGAAATTAATTGTATACATATAAATGTTTTGTTGATTGAAAAATAAACAGACGATAACAGGAGATTTGACGAAAGCAAACCAGAAAGATTAAATCATTACATTTAGAGGAAAGACACATTAATACAATGAAACAATACTATTAGACTACACAAGAAATTAAGGCTGTTTGGGAACAATGTACAGTACTCAGAAGTTACTTAAAAGATTGTTTGATACTATAGCAGAGATATAGAAGATCAACAATTTTATTGGATAAAATAGACTGAGACTGATTTGAATGTGGATTTAGAGTTTTAAAAAATGCTGAATTACAAGTGATATGGAAAAAGATGCCATAATGGATTTACAAATAAAACCAGCAGATAATTAAAGGAGACATATAAATAATAAATCAGAAAAGGGACTTCTTATCTTGGATTTATAAAAGGAATGTGTGAAACCAAGGCAACTGTTTCTGAGAGGAAACAAAAAGAATTTACTGAAACTTTCTGAAAGGAGAAAATGGTAGGAAATCAACTTGTGGGACATTATTTGACAGGATTAAAGATCAAATTTTTTAAAAAGTAAACAGAACA
>JANHZU010001104.1:156355-167487 GCA_032468055.1 Acrochordus granulatus
AGAAGGGGATGGCAGAGGATGAGATGGATAGATAGCATAGTCAGTGTGATGGGCGTGGGCTTGGGAAGACTCCGGGAAGCAGTGCAAGACAGGGGGGCCTGGCGTAATGCAGTCCATGGGTTCACAAAGAGTCAGACACGACTGTGCGACTGAACAACAACAACTAAGTGTTAACTAAAATCTGACCATTAAGATACATTCATTTACAATAGGATACGATAAATATTATATTTCTTTGTTGCACAATTTTACATACTTCCTTTTTGTTTTACTTGTAAAGGATATTCCAATTCTTCTTTTCAGAATTTTATAATTAGATTTACAATAGTAGCAACTTTTGTAGCTATCAAAGAGTTACCTAAATCCCTGGGCCTGGACCTTTCTTACAAAGACTAAGCATAATAATTTAGACTATCTTTCTTTCTGTTACTGGGAACTATTTTTCTTGTGATTTAGAGTAGATTGGGAATCTGGTAGATCTGTCTGAAGCAGGCCAAAACGATGTAGCAATCATGATACATGCACAGTGACATCATGATTTGATGCAAATTTTGATGCATTTGATGCAAATAACTGAGTCATGATATCCATGAAAAGGAAGCACAAATAAAATTAAGTATCACAGCAATTCAGTCTATTTCAAGACGAGCAGAAACCAGGAGTAGTTTGTTTTTATTAAGTGAAAGTAAAATGCCTACCTGGTAGGAAACTATAAATATTCACAGTTGAGAAATGAACAAATTTCTGTTACATTTGTAAAAAATCTCCTAACTCAAAGAAATTAGTTTCTTAGTTTAAGAAACTAAGTTGTTTATGTACTAAGTTAATATTAATGTAAATAAGATCAATCTAGTTTTTAAACAGATGTTATAAAGTATTTAATATTTTAATAAATATCCATTTTAAAAGCAATTTCCTTCCAAATTCAATATCCCATTGATTCTGTCAATCAAATTTGCTAGTGTCTGTTGCACTGTATAAATAGAAATAACTAAAAATATGATGATAATGCAAGAATAAATGAAAAGAAACATCTCTACCTTTCGCGGCGTATTTATCCAGGCCAGATGACAGAAATGAGAGTCTACTGATACAGCAAGAACATCACAATTCACGTCATGGAATTCATTTGCTTTGTCGCTAAAAGCAATAATTTCTGTTGGGCATACAAAAGTGCTAGTGGGAGAAAATAAAGACAGAAAATGAAAAAGAATGGCATGGGCTCTCTAAAAATCCTTATTTCTACTCTATGTTGAACAAAGTATGAGAAAAATAAATATTTGTCCCTTTTGAACATCCTGCTTATTCAAATAATCCTTTGGAACATAAATTGAAAGGACAAAGCTCAGAAGAATAATGGCATGTTATCAAGAAAGGATGCCAAAAAATGTTGCTTCAAAATTGGATCTTCAGTTTCTATCAAATGTTGGTAGCTTTTATCAGATCCCTATTTATCATTTTCTTGTAATTCTTAGTTGCCAAGATGATTGAAAGATGAGCTGCAGTCTATATTCCATATAAAGCTGCTGAAATCCAACAAATGCTCCATCCTGTTTCATTACAATTCTTTTTTAGGGGACAGGCCACAGCAGCATCACTAAAGGAACATAAGATTTTGGGATCTAAGATCACCAAATTATAATTTGCACAGTTTTAGCAATCACGCATCATCAAATGCACCAGAAGGCATTTTACAAATATTTTCAGATATACTGGACTCAGATATACAGTATTGTAGTATATTCATTAGGATTACTGTATGAAGAAATCCAGATACTGTCAAAGGCAAAATGTGATTTGGAGTACATGTGAGTCTAAAAGTAACACTTGTCAACAATAAGTGCATCTCTTCCTGGAATTGCACAGCTTCTGTAAGATCCTGGGAAAGGTTGCCTTTGGTTTACGGGGTCTTCACACAGATACTATGTGTATAGTGCTTGGAATCACATTTGCCCTTTCAGTTTGGATCACTGCACAACACTACTATTCATGTTCATAGCAGGTTATATTCTGCATCTAATCTGCTCTGTCCACATTATGACATCTGATTCATCAAAATTGAGACAATAAATTTCTCACATTTGCAAAATAAATTAGTGAAGAATTAAGTGCATGCATTTGCTTTAAAACAATAAAGGTAAAGGTTTTCCCTTTCAGTTGTGTCTGACTCTAGGGGGAAGTATTCATCTCTGTTTCACAGCCGAGGAATCAGCAATCTGAAGATGCTTCCATGATCATGTGGCTGTCATGACTATATGCCAAGGTACATGGAATGCTGTCACATTTTCCACCGAAGGCGGTACCTATTTATCTACTTGCATTTTTACATGCTTTCAAACTGCTAGTTTGACAGGACCTGGTGAGAATAATGGGCTCACCCTGTTATGTAGCACCTTGGTCTCAATCTCGACTGGGTGACCTTCCAGCTGACAAGCTCAGCATTTTAACCACTTGACCACCGCATCAACCAATGTTAAAAACGTTTAAAAATGTTAAAATAATGTTGATTGTGAGCCACCAAGAGTCCATTAGGAGATTGGCAGCATAAAAATATGATTGATAGATAATATAATTTACTTGCTTATTTCATCCTCAATGGATGTGCCACTTTATCTAGAGAAATAAGCAATTAATAGTCCAAATCATTTTATTTTTTCTATGTGATGTAGTAGGTAAGAGGCTAGAGTAGAAATAGGGAGACTCAGTTCCAAAGTCACTCCAACTGGATGACATTGGGCTAGTCATTTTAGACTGGGAAGTTGACAACATTTATCCAACATCCCACAATGGACTAATGTAGTACATTTCGATCCATCAAAAAAGGCTTCTATGTGGATTAAAATGGCTTAATCTGAGATGATAATAATGTCAACAACCTTATCACTCAACTTGTACACAAAGAAAGCCACCATTACACTATACAATGATCATCAGAATGCAAGTGAAATTGAATTAACAGAATGTTTTATCTCCCCAAAACATGAGAGCCAAGTCTATTTAAAAGATGCAACATAGGATGATACTTACAAATCCAAGGGGTAGAAGAAAAGAACCAGATATTTTCCTTTAAAGTCATCTAAGCTGATTTCCTTAAAATCTCCATTCACCACCGCTGTCCCCTTAAAATATGGAGCATGCTGAGTAACAGCCGGAACAAATCTTGAGGCACCTGGTAACCATTAGGTACAACTATGTGATATAACACAGATACTGTGCTTGGAATAGAAACAAGTAAAACTCTAACATGCAATTTATACAAAGGAAAAAGGAAACATCTCATCAAATGAACCCTATCAGCATTTTTAAAACTACAATTAATAGTGAGCAACTGCACACTATTTTGCTTAGAAGGATATTTCCCTTAAAAAATGGTACTATATGACTGACTATGCCTACCCCAAGACAGCCATTCCGTGAAAGTGCCATTCCGTGTTCTTAAAATGCCCCCAAAGGTTGAAGACCACTGGCTTGGTATGCTGTAAATCCAACCATTATAGTCTGTAATCCATGATCAATATCTAGTTCATGTTATGACTGAATATGTTGTGTGCCAGTATGTTCTCCTTTGTATAGATGTCAACTACTATTGGGAAAAGACCTTTAAATGCATCAGCCACGCTAAAGGAGAAAGAAGTCGAGCATATTTGAAAGATACCCAGTTAGAGAAGGTTAATATTCAAGATGTTTATTTTTCTTGAAATCAGCACGCCTCTAAGCCAAGACCAGCATTCCTATAAACATGCATTTTACAGTCTGGAACTTAATGTCGTTGGCAAGAAAAGCATTCTTGCATTCACCAAGGCTAGCTCAACAAACATGGCAAAAAAAAGTTTACCAGTACTCCCTGATCCTGTTTCCATTCATTGACTATCCCCATTTGTATCCCTCAGAAACAATTTAAAAGATCTTAAACATTTTTAGAACAATTAGCAAGACCTGCCACTGTGTAGCCCTCAGCCTCCACATTAGACTACTGTGAAGTGGGGCTGAACCCGTCCTACTTAATAAGTTTACGTGCCTGAATATAGCTAACAGTAAGCCACTCCACTGCACATAATGCGATAACTGGCAATTCCACAGTTGTAAAAACATGTTGAACCCCACACCCACTAAGCCTTTGTTTGCTTGACATAACGGAAATGCAGGACAGAAAAAAAGAATAGTAAAAGACACCAATGCAGTTTACAGCATCGTGTCTCCTTTTGCACATACTCCAAGGAAACGGCAAAGTAAGAGTTGAAGGGCACTTGCAAAGCGTTTAATGGGAGGCCTCCTCCAGGCAACGCGCGACCACGTTTGGGGAAGGAGCACAGCCGCGCGCCGGAGCATCCGAGCGACCTGTCCGGTCTCTTAGGTCCGCCAGCGAAGGCGAGCTCTCGTCACGCGGCGGCCTGTTCCCCGGCCAGGAAGGTCTTCCCGGAAATCCAGCCCGGACCTCCTTCCTCGGTTTTAAGCCACTGCTTTTGGGCCTCCCTGGGGGTCGATGGCAGAAGAGGCGGCCAGCCCCCGCCCGTTTGCCCACGGCGACCCAGTTCTTCAGCCCAACGCTTCCTCTGCTTTTTCGCTCTGCAGACGCAATTCGCGGCAGACTAAGCCACTCCACCGCGCGTTCGTGTGCACGTCGGGGAGGCTCTTCGCCGACAAGCCAGGCTCAGAGGAGAAGAGTTTCCAAGCCAGCGTCGACAGCGAACGGGCAGCCGCGTCGTCCGCTAGTAGCCCCGGCTACTTACTGGTGCTGAAGTGCAGCCGAGGGACGGGCAGCGTCGGGTCGGCCGCGCGCTTCCGTCCGGTCGCAGCGGCGGTTAAACGGCTTACGGCAACCGCGCTCGGTCTCCACGAGGTGGCAGCGGTCCAGCCGCCCTGCGGAAAGAGCGAACTCGCGGTCAGAGCAAGGCGGGCGGAGGGGCCGAGGGGCGAAGCGCGGCCAAAGGCGCGCGCGTCGGAGCGGGAGCAGCCGGGACAGTCGGGAAGGCACGCAAAGCGCGCGCGAAGCTCCCGGGGGCGCGGCGCGGCCCCGAAGGTGCGAGCGCGGCGGCTGCGCGTCCAAACGAAACGCGCTGCGCAGAAGAAAGGCTGCGGGGGACCCGTTTGCAAAGCGCGACCCAAGGCGCAGGGCGGGGGGGCCTCGACCCCGTCCTCGCCCCTCCGTCAGCGAGCGGCCAACGCAGCGGGGCCGCCTCGGCCACTCTCGCCGGCGGGGAAGGAGGCACGCCGCGGCGCGGCCTCGACGCTGTGACCGGGCAGCTGCAAGACTCGGCCGCGCTCCCGAAGCGAAGCCCCGAGGCCTGGAAAGGTCGCTGCGGCGGGGCGGGCGGCGCACTTACCGAGGGCTTCAGTAACCTGCGGAGCGCCCCCGCAGCGGCAGCCATTTTCCCTCGGAGAGCGACCGAAGGGGGTGGCTCCGTCGGTGGCGCTGCTGGGGCGGAGCCGCGACATGCCCACGGCCCAGGGGGGCGGCCTTTGATTGGCAGGCGGAGCTCCGGGCGGGATCGGCCCAATCTTGGAGAACGCGGGGCCGATTTGCAGCTGGCTGGGCTGGAAAACAACGGGAGAGATCGGGCGATCCGCAGCTCCCCGTTAAGAATCGACGGGGCTCGGAATCGGTGGTCGCAGGCTGCCCAGAACTACGACCTGTAAAGCCACATTTCAGCTTCACCTATGTGAACCCAGGCTGTGTGGTTAGCTGCTTCGTTTTTTTCGTGCAGCTCTCCATTAAATAATTAAATTAAATAATCGTTTAATAGAGTCAGCTGTGGTTATCTTTGTCCTGCAAATGTCGGCCGGGATCTGAGTAAGCCTGCCTGTTCTGGGTCTGTTAATAAGTAAATAAAAGAGGCTGATGCTCTGCATTCCTGGGTGGCCTATTCGAAACTAACTCCCATGGTTATGGATCGTACCAGGTCATGCAATATGTGGCTGTGGGATCACAGATCATCTTTTCCTACTTGTCAGTTGGCCATAGATGGCAAGACTCAAGAGCCTAAAGCAATATTTTTCAAACTTGATGAATTTAAGGTGTGTGGACTTAAGACTTCCAGAATTTCCCAGCCAGCATGCTGGAGTTGCCCAGCTTGAAAATCATCAACCTAAATACAGGTGTTTCACTTCTTTGTCCATGCCATGTCTAATCAAGGAGATCCACACCAATCCTGGCAACTACTATATGTAAAAACAGGGAGCAAACCCTACACTCAATAGCACTGATGATGTTATCTAGTTGGGTAAGTGAACATCTGAAAACAAATAACCAAACTCACAAGAGTACCAAGGACTCCACAGTTCAACCCTAAGCTATACACTATATATTTTCTTCTATAAGAATAATAAGGTACCTTGGATGTTGATATTCCTACTAAACTGAATTTCATTAAGCTCCTTCAATCTCTGATGTTCTTCGAATGAATACTATCTGTCAATTGGCATTCTTTAGAATACTATTTCACAGTTGGAACTTCCTTCTGAATTTTAAGATCTTTTGGAAAACCTGTCTTATTTTTCAGTACCTGTTTCCATTTTCACTGTCTTTACAGATGTTATAAGAGTCTTTGGATTTCGGCGGCATATAAATTTAATTATAAATAATAAAAATATGCCTTATGCCTTCTAACAACTCTCTGAAAGTCTTTAAGTTTTGTCCTGAGATCATTATTTGCTTTCTTCTGTTTCTTGGTCTTTGGCAGCCTCTTTTCACATTAATCTATAACAAGTTCTTTGATTTTGTTCCACAGAATCTAGTTCCCCATCAATGAGGTTCAGGATTTAATAGTGATTCCTGATGTTCTGCTTGGAACTGGTGGGTATATCCTTAAGATAATATTGCAGAAACTGTTTGGCTTTGTTCTTCTGCTTTAGCTTGACTTGGAACTTGTCTATCAACAACTCATCTGTTGCACAATCAACCTTTGGCTACATCTTCGCTATTATAACTGAACTGTTCCACATCCTTGTATCAATAATGTAGTTAAGTTGATTTTAGTGTGCTCCATCTGGATGTCTGTTTATGTCTATTTATATATATGTCATCTGAAGTGTGTTAGCAATGAAAAAGAATCATTAGATTGGCAGAAACAGATAAGTTAGGCTCCAGTTTAATTTTTATTCCCTAAGCCATATAATTCAACAATATTTGCCTCATTATTTCCAGCACTAGCATTTCAGTCTTCAAGCACAAGCTGTCCATTTTGTTTGCAAGCTCTGTTAATTTTAACTTGAGCTTGACCACATAATTGGGTCGAAAATCAGAATAACCATCATATTAAGGGTTTGATGGAAAAATCTATGTTATCACCATTGTGGTTCATCACATAGCCAAAAAGACTCAAAGGATTAGGCTTAGTCAGTGCAGTTCTAGTGAACAGGTTTATTGAAACTAAAAGGTCACAAGAATTTGTCCAACTGTCCGTTAAGCACCTGCACTCACCAGATAAGTCTAACAGTCTTCACAAGGGGTTGGACCTTTGGCATTTGTGCGTGCATAGTGACTCCAGGGTTATCTCCCTCTTAATCCCTTCCTTCTCCCACATAGCCAGATGTTTAGACTGGATTTGGCATTTTTGTCCACCAATGTGAAATCACAGCTGTCATTTCTTAGCTGGGGTTGGCCTTCAAACACATTGAGTTCTTCCTAAGATTTTTAATGCATTGGCACAGTATATGTGCCAATCCAAGCAGTGTGATCTTTCATAAATGACAGCTGGAAATTTGACAATGCATAGATTTTCTAAGTGCCATCCAAGATTTTTTGGTATGGCACCCAATATGCCGATAAACCCTGGGACCACCACACCCAGTTTATGCCATATTCTTTCAAGTTTGATTTTCAGATCTGGATACTTTGTAATTTTCTCTAGTTCTTCTATCCCCTGGAATTGCCACATCAATTATCCAAATTTTCTTATTTTCAAACACAGTTAAAACTGATCTGTAATGTGCCAAGACTCTATCAGTTTGTATTTGGAAATCCCATAATATAATTAACCTGCTTATTTTTTGCTATTTTTTCAACTATATTGTGGGAGAGAGAGGGCAGGGCCTGGGGGGATGTCAAATAAGGAATCAGCTTCAAGTCTCTGCATAAACACAAGCATAATAGATCTACCCTTCCTGAGGGCCCTTGGACCTTATCTTACAGCTGCAGTTGGGCAGATTCTTTTAAATATGCAAAACCAAATCTATTAGCTTGAATCTCACTGCCTAGGCCTGGTCTTTCACAACTGACATATACTGGCATATGATAATATTTACAGGGATTCCAATGAATTATTTTGGCAACTATGTTATGATGTTGTTTATAATCAGTGTGTGTATGTTCTTGCACAAGCTGAGGACGATCTACTGTTTCTTCTGCTTCTTTGTACAGTCTGCACTGAGAATCATTTGGCAATTTTTCAATTCTGGCCTTGATTAGATTGGTTCAAACAGCTTATAGAGTTCTTATAGAGCCTTATATAGCTTATATATATCTTATAGAGCTTATATAGTTCTTATAGAGCCAAAATTAAGCCTTCAGTTTCTTTTTTTTAATGTTCCAGTTGTAAGCCATTACCAAGTTCATCTTTATCCACTTTCCCCTTGATATTTGAATAAATTGACCATGTAATGCTTTTCCTTGCTAACATTTTGTGTTTTTATTACATGATTTCAAAGTAAATTCCAATTTTTGACTTGTATCACTGCTTGCTCTTGACTGTTTTTTGCATAAGCAGCTAATGTATGCTTTTTTCTTCAACAGTTTTTTTACTTAAAGTAAACCTCTGCCTCCGTTTCTGCTGGACAGGTATAATCTAGCAATATACTATGGGAATATAATGCATAGTGAATTGTCATCAAGTTTCTTATTTTTCAGTCCAAACTATCCAATTCATCTTATGTCCAGTTAATAATTCCAACATAATATAGTATCGTATTTTCCCACTGTTTTGTGTATTTTTTACTACTCATATTTTTAACTTTCCCATACTTGATGATATTCACCTGTAAAATGCCCAGATACTTGTAGGCTTCATCATGATGGGACCTGATTATTTAGCCATTCAGCTGTTTAATTCCATTATGATTTTACTCCAATTTATTATTTCTGTAGCACATTTCTTTATGGCAAATTTATTGCTGTTTCTGTGCTAAAAACTCTTACAGTATTTGTTGAGGTTTGGATTTTTATTTCTGATTTTCCATAAAGCTTCAGATCATCTATATAAGGCAAATACAAGATTTATTAGCATTTTTGTTGTTTGATAGCTAATATTATTTTGATTTGTTGCCTATTTAGCCAAATGTTTAGACTGGATTTGGCATTTTTTTCCACTGATCACGTTCGTTCCAAAGACCTGGGATAGGCAGATGTTGTTGCTTAATACTAAAGGTATTGTAAAGGTAATACAGGATGTAAGTTGTTCCAAGTAAAACTGTATTTTGCAATTGACTGATGGTGATTTTATCAGTGCTGATTATGCTCAAATAGTGCTCCAGATGCTTTGGAATTGCACCCAACGGGCCTATTACTATTAGCACTATATTTGCTTTCTTTTGCTACAGTCATTCTACTTCTATTTGCAAGCTTTATATTTTGTGATTTTCTCCAGTTCCTCCTCTTATATTCTGCTGTCTCAAGTATCGCAGTGTTCACTATCCGGACTTTTTTTGTCTTTATTATCAACAGTTGTTAAGTTTGGGGTGCTCTATGGCAGATGTTTGTCTGTTTGAATTCTAAAGTCCCAGTATACTTTTTTTCCTTCATTTTCTACTACTTTGTCTATTTTGTGGTCCCACCAGCTCTTGTTTGTAGGCAAGTGGGATTTCTTGCAGATATTCCAATGTACTATCGTTGCTATTTTGTCATGTCTTTTCAATCAATCTGGGTGATCTTCTTATAGCAGCTAACTAAACTGTTTCTTTACCTTCTTTGCAGAGACAGCAATTGCTTTCTTTTGCTGTCTTCTCAATTTTACCTTTATATGTATTTGTTCTTAAAGCTTGCACAGCCCAAATTAGTCCCTCTGTCTCTTTCTTCAATTTTCTTGCTCTTAGCCATTGCCGGGTCTTGTTATTATCTGCTTTACCTGCTAGTTTTTCTATGTACTGACCCTGTAAATACTTTGCCTTGCCATGTCTCTTCCCTATTCTTTATCTGGTCTTTCGTACAGGCCATTTTGGTCTCTTCAGTATTCCATAAGTCTTCATGGTTCACTACTTTCAATGCACCTTCTTCACTGTCCTTCATATATTTTTCTTCTACTTGCAGATTTCCACAACCACCTATGTTCTTTGGTAAAAAGAGTTTGTCAGTATCATGGTATGGATGAAGGACATGATTCATTGTTATTATTTTTCTGGTCTTCCTATCAAGGACTTTTAGTTCTGCTAAAGTCCAGTCTACTCACTATTCCAGCTATAGATCTTATTACCGGAATTGCCCAAGTGTTAATACTTGATGGTATTTCTGCCTCTGAGTTTGAACTTTAAGATTTTCTTCACTCTTCTAATGTAGATACTACTAATCTTCATCTAGATTTGCTTAATGTTGTCAACCTGAAAGATGCCCAGTTATTTATAGTGATCTTCATCCAGATTCTTGACAGTGAGCCTCCTTGAAAGATTCTTCTATTGGTGTTATCTTCCAGTCTATACCATTGATCAGCAACTGTGCTTTCCATTGTTCCATTGAACTTTGCACAAAGCTTCTGATATTTCTACCGAATGTTTAATGTCTTCTTATTTCTAAGCACTTAATTATCCAGTCATGTGACATGGTCAGATGCCTTCTATAATCAATCCAAGTTTGTCTTCCTTCTCTTACAGCTTTCCAAAACCATCTTGCCAATTAGGAACTGATCTTTTGTTCCTCTGCTGTTTGGGCAGTTCCCTTTCTTCTCAGATAGAAAGAGTTTGTTTTCATCTAGATACTATTGGGCTGCATAAATCTGAGGGAATGTTGTTCAGTCTTGCAGTCGTGTCTGACTCTTTGCGACCCCACAGACTGCAGCATGCCAGGCCTCCCTGTCCTGCATTGCCTCCTGGAGTCTGCCCAAGCCCACACCCATCACACTATGCTATCTGACCATCTCATCCTCTGCTGTCCCCTTCTCCTTTTCCCTTCAATCTTTCCCAGCATCACAGTCTTTTCTAATGAGTCC